>JANJGN010000005.1:3421104-3670902 GCA_026770705.1 Isurus oxyrinchus
GAACCCCCTCCCCAACAGTGCGGCACTCTCTCAGTGCTGACCCCTGGCAGTGTGGCACTCTCACAGTGCTGACCCCCCAACAGTGTGGCACTCTCTCAGTGCTGACCCCCCAACAGTGTGGCGCTCTCTCAGTGCTGAACCCCCAACAGTGCAGAACTCTCTCAACGCTGACCCACCAACAGCGTGGCACTCTCTCAGTGCTGAACCCTGGCAGTGTGGCACTCTCTCAGTGCTGACCCCTGGCAGTGTGGCACTCTCTCTGTGCTGACCCCTGGTATTGCAGCACTCTCTCAGTGCTGACCCCTGGCAGTGTGGCACTCTCTCACTGCTGACCCCCTGGCAGTGCGGCACTCTCTCTGTGCTGTCCCCTGGCAGTGTGGCACTCTATCAGTGCTGAACCCTGGCAGTGTGGCACTGTCTCAGTGCTGACCCCTGGCAGTGTGGCACACTCTCTGTGCTGACCCCTGGCAGTGTGGCACTCTCTCAGTGCTGACCCCCTGGCAGTGTGGCACTCTCTCAGTGCTGACCCCCTGGCAGTGCGGCACTCTCTCAGTGCTGACCCTTGGCAGTGCTGCACTCTCTCAGTGCTGAACCCTGGCAGTGTGGCATTGTCTCTGTGCTGACCCCTGGCAGTGTGGCACAATCTCAGTGCTGACCCCTGGCAGTGTGGCGCTCTCTCAGTGCTGACCCCCCAACAGTGTGGCACAATCTCAGTGCTGACCCCCCAATAGTGCGGCACTCTCTCAGCGCTGACCTCCCAACAGTGCGGCAACCTCTCAGTGCTGACACCCCAACAGTGCGGCACTCTCTCAGTGCTGACCTCCCAACAGTGTGGCACTCTCTCAGTGCTGAGCCCCCGGCAGTGTGGCACTCTCTCAGTGCTGACCCCCCAACAGTGCGGAGCTCTCTCAGTGCTGGCCCCTCCAGCAGGGCAGTGCTCCTTCAGTGTTGAACCCCCTCCCCAACAGTGCAGCACTCTCTCAGCGCTGACCCCCCAACAGTCTGGCACTCTCTCAGTGCTGACCCCCCAACAGTGCGGCACTCTCTCAGTGCTGACCCCCCAACAGTGCGGCATTCTCTCTCTGCTGACCCCCCAACAGCGTGGCACTCTCTCAGTGCTGACACTTGGCAGTGCGGCACTCTCTCACTGCTCACCCCCTGGCAGTGTGGCACTGTCTCAGTTCTGACACCTGGCAGTGTGGCACTCTCTCTGTGCTGACCCCTGGCAGTGTGGCACTCTCTCACTGCTGACCCCCTGGCAGTGTGGCACTCTCTCAGTGCTGACTTCCCAACAGTGCGGCGCTCTCTCAGTGCTGACCCCTGGCAGTGTGGCACTCTCTCAGTGCTGACACCCTGGCAGTGCGGCACTCTCTCTGTGCTGACCCCTGGCAGTGTGGCACTCTCTCAGTGCTGAACCCTGGCAGTGTGGCACTGTCTCAGTGCTGACCCCTGGCAGTGTGGCACTCTCTCTGTGCTGACCCCTGGCAGTGTGGCACTCTCTCAGTGCTGACCCCCTGGCAGTGCGGCACTCTCTGAGTGCTGACCCTTGGCAGTGCTGCACTCTCTCAGTGCTGCCCCTGGCAGTGTGGCACTCTCTCAGTGCTGACACCCTGGCAGTGCGGCACTCTCTCTGTGCTGACCCCTGGCAGTGTGGCACTCTCTCAGTGCTGAACCCTGGCAGTGTGGCACTGTCTCAGTGCTGACCCCTGGCAGTGTGGCACTCTCTCAGAGCTGAACCCTGGCAGTGTGGCACTGTCTCAGTGCTGACCCCTGGCAGTGTGGCACTCTCTCTGTGCTGACCCCTGGCAGTGTGGCACTCTCTCAGTGCTGACCCCCTGGCAGTGCGGCACTCTCTGAGTGCTGACCCTTGGCAGTGCTGCACTCTCTCAGTGCTGCCCCTGGCAGTGTGGCATTGTCTCAGTGCTGACCCCTGGCAGTGTGGCGCTCTCTCAGTGCTGACCCCCCAACAGTGTGGCACAATCTCAGTGCTGACCCCCCAATAGTGCGGCACTCTCTCAGCGCTGACACCCCAACAGTGCGGCACTCTCTCAGTGCTGACCCCACAACAGTGCGGCACTCTCTCAGTGCTGACCCCCCAACTGTGTGGCACTCTCTCAGTGCTGACCCCCCAACTGTGTGGCACTCTCTCAGTGCTGACCCCCCAACAGTGTGGCACTCTCTCAGTGATGACCCCCCAACAGCATGGCACTCTCTCAGTGCTGACCCCCCAACAGTGTGGCACTCTCTCAGTGCTGAGCCCCCAACAGTGCAGCGCTCTCTCAGTGCTGACCCTCCAACAGTGCGGCGCTCTCTCAGTGCTGACCCCTCCAGCAGGGCATTGCTCCTTCAGTGTTGAACCCCCTCCCCAACAGTGCGGCACTCTCTCAGCGCTGACCCCCCAACAGTCTGGCACTCTCTCAGTGCTGAAACCCCAACAGTGCGGCACTCTCTCAGTGCTGACCCCTGGCAGTGTGGCACTCTCTCAGTGCTGACCCGCCAACAGTGCGGCACTCTCTCAGTGCTGACCCCCCAACAGCGTGGCACTCTCTCAGTGCTGACCCCCCAAAAGTGCGGCACTCTCTCAGTGCTGACCCCCCAACAGTGCTGCACTCTCTCAACGCTGACCCCCCAACAGTATGGCATTCTCTCAGTGCTGACCCCCCAACAGCGTGGCACTCTCTCAGTGCTGACCCCCCAACAGTGCGGCACTCTCTCAGCGCTGACCCCCCAACAGTGCTGCACTCTCTCAGCGCTGACCCCCCAACAGTCTGGCACTCTCTCAGTGCTGACCCCCCAACAGTGCGGCACTCTCTCAGCGCTGACCCCCCAACAGTCTGGCACTCTCTCAGTGCTGAAACCCCAACAGTGTGGCACTCTCTCAGTGCTGATCCCTGGCAGTGCGGCACTCTCTCAGCGCTGACCCCCCAACAGTCTGGCACTCTCTCAGTGCTGATCCCCAACAGTGTGGCACTCTCTCAGTGCTGACCCCCCGGCAGTGTGGCACTCTCTCAGTGCTGACCACCCAGCAGTGTGGCACTCTCTCAGTGCTGACCCCTGGCAGTGTGGCACTCTCTCAGTGCTGACCACCCAGCAGTGTGGCATTCTCTCAGTGCTGAGCCCTGGCAGTGTGGCACTGTCTCAGTGCAGACCACCCAGCAGTGTGGCACTCTCTCAGTGCTGACCCCTGGCACTGTGGCACTCTCTCAGTGCTGACCGCCCAGCAGTGTGGCATTGTCTCAGTGCTGACCACTGGCAGTTTGGGGCTCTCTCAGTGCTCACCCCCCAACTGTGCTGCACTCTCTCAGCGTTGACCCCCCAACAGTGCGGCACTCTCTCAGTGCTGACCCCTGGCAGTGTGGCACTCTCTCAGTGCTGACACCCTGGCAGTGCGGCACTCTCTCTGTGCTGACCCCTGGCAGTGTGGCACTCTCTCAGTGCTGAACCCTGGCAGTGTGGCACTCTCTCAGTGCTGACCCCTGGCAGTGTGGCACTCTCTCAGTGCTGACCCGCCAACAGTGCGGCACTCTCTCAGTGCTGACCCCCCAACAGCGTGGCACTCTCTCAGTGCTGACCCCCCAACAGTGCGGCATACTCTCAGTGCTGACCCCCCAACAGTGCTGCACTCTCTCAACGCTGACCCCCCAACAGTATGGCATTCTCTCAGTGCTGACCCCCCAACAGCGTGGCACTCTCTCAGTGCTGACACTTGGCAATGTGGCACTCTCTCACTGCTGACCCCCTGTCAGTGTGGCACTGTCTCAGTTCTGACACCTGGCAGTGTGGCACTCTCTCTGTGCTGACCCCTGGCAGTGTGGCACTCTCTCACTGCTGACCCCCTGGCAGTGTGGCACTCTCTCAGTGCTGAGCCCCCAACTGTGTGGCACTCTCTCAGTGCTGACCACCCAGCAGTGTGGCACTCTCTCAGTGCTGAGCCCCCGGCAGTGTGGCACTCTCTCAGTGCTGAGCCCCCAACAGTGCAGCGCTCTCTCAGTGCTGAGCCCCCAACAGTGCAGCGCTCTCTCAGTGCTGACCCTCCAACAGTGCGGCGCTCTCTCAGTGCTGACCCCTCCAGCAGGGCAGTGCTCCTTCAGTGTTGAACACCCTCCCCAACAGTGCGGCACTCTCTCAGCGCTGACCCCCCAACAGTCTGGCACTCTCTCAGTGCTGAAACCCCAACAGTGTGGCACTCTCTCAGTGCTGATCCCTGGCAGTGTGGCACTCTCTCAGTGCTGATCCCTGGCAGTGTGGCACTCTCTCAGTGCTGACCCGCCAACAGTGCGGCACTCTCTCAGTGCTGACCCCCCAACAGCGTGGCACTCTCTCAGTGCTGACCCCCCAACAGTGCTGCACTCTCTCAACGCTGACCCCCCAACAGTATGGCATTCTCTCAGTGCTGACCCCCCAACAGCGTGGCACTCTCTCAGTGCTGACACTTGGCAGTGCGGCACTCTCTCACTGCTGACCCCCTGGCAGTGTGGCACTGTCTCAGTTCTGACACCTGGCAGTGTGGCACTCTCTCTGTGCTGACCCCTGGCAGTGTGGCACTCTCTCACTGCTGACCCCCCTGGCAGTGTGGCACTCTCTCAGTGCTGACTCCCCAACAGTGCGGCGCTCTCTCAGTGCTGACACTTGGCAGTGTGGCACTCTCTCAGTGCTGACCCCTGGCAGTGTGGCATTGTCTCAGTGCTGACCCCTGGCAGTGTGGCGCTCTCTCAGCGCTGACCCCCCAACAGTGCGGCACCCTCTCAGTGCTGACCCCCCAACAGTGCGGCACTCTCTCAGTGCTGACCCCCCAACAGTAGGGCACTCTCTCAGTGCTGACCCCTCAACAGTGCGGCACTCTCTCAGTGCTGACCCCCCAACAGTGCGGCACTCTCTCAGTGCTGACCCCTCAGGCAGGGCAGTGCTCCTTCAGTGTTGAACCCCCTCCCCAACAGTGCGGCACTCTCTCAGTGCTGACCCCTGGCAGTGTGGCACTCTCACAGTGCTGACCCCCCAACAGTGTGGCACTCTCTCAGTGCTGACCCCCCAACAGTGTGGCACTCTCTCAGTGCTGAACCCCCAACAGTGCAGAACTCTCTCAACGCTGACCCACCAACAGCGTGGCACTCTCTCAGTGCTGAACCCTGGCAGTGTGGCACTCTCTCAGTGCTGACCCCTGGCAGTGTGGCACTCTCTCTGTGCTGACCCCTGGTATTGCAGCACTCTCTCAGTGCTGACCCCTGGCAGTGTGGCACTCTCTCACTGCTGACCCCCTGGCAGTGCGGCACTCTCTCTGTGCTGTCCCCTGGCAGTGTGGCACTCTATCAGTGCTGAACCCTGGCAGTGTGGCACTGTCTCAGTGCTGACCCCTGGCAGTGTGGCACACTCTCTGTGCTGACCCCTGGCAGTGTGGCACTCTCTCAGTGCTGACCCCCTGGCAGTGTGGCACTCTCTCAGTGCTGACCCCCTGGCAGTGCGGCACTCTCTCAGTGCTGACCCTTGGCAGTGCTGCACTCTCTCAGTGCTGAACCCTGGCAGTGTGGCATTGTCTCTGTGCTGACCCCTGGCAGTGTGGCACAATCTCAGTGCTGACCCCTGGCAGTGTGGCGCTCTCTCAGTGCTGACCCCCCAACAGTGTGGCACAATCTCAGTGCTGACCCCCCAATAGTGCGGCACTCTCTCAGCGCTGACCTCCCAACAGTGCGGCAACCTCTCAGTGCTGACACCCCAACAGTGCGGCACTCTCTCAGTGCTGACCTCCCAACAGTGTGGCACTCTCTCAGTGCTGAGCCCCCCGGCAGTGTGGCACTCTCTCAGTGCTGACCCCCCAACAGTGCGGAGCTCTCTCAGTGCTGGCCCCTCCAGCAGGGCAGTGCTCCTTCAGTGTTGAACCCCCTCCCCAACAGTGCAGCACTCTCTCAGCGCTGACCCCCCAACAGTCTGGCACTCTCTCAGTGCTGACCCCCCAACAGTGCGGCACTCTCTCAGTGCTGACCCCCCAACAGTGCGGCATTCTCTCTGTGCTGACCCCCCAACAGCGTGGCACTCTCTGAGTGCTGACACTTGGCAGTGCGGCACTCTCTCACTGCTCACCCCCTGGCAGTGTGGCACTGTCTCAGTTCTGACACCTGGCAGTGTGGCACTCTCTCTGTGCTGACCCCTGGCAGTGTGGCACTCTCTCACTGCTGACCCCCTGGCAGTGTGGCACTCTCTCAGTGCTGACTTCCCAACAGTGCGGCGCTCTCTCAGTGCTGACCCCTGGCAGTGTGGCACTCTCTCAGTGCTGACACCCTGGCAGTGCGGCACTCTCTCTGTGCTGACCCCTGGCAGTGTGGCACTCTCTCAGTGCTGAACCCTGGCAGTGTGGCACTGTCTCAGTGCTGACCCCTGGCAGTGTGGCACTCTCTCTGTGCTGACCCCTGGCAGTGTGGCACTCTCTCAGTGCTGACCCCCTGGCAGTGCGGCACTCTCTGAGTGCTGACCCTTGGCAGTGCTGCACTCTCTCAGTGCTGCCCCTGGCAGTGTGGCACTCTCTCAGTGCTGACACCCTGGCAGTGCGGCACTCTCTCTGTGCTGACCCCTGGCAGTGTGGCACTCTCTCAGTGCTGAACCCTGGCAGTGTGGCACTGTCTCAGTGCTGACCCCTGGCAGTGTGGCACTCTCTCAGAGCTGAACCCTGGCAGTGTGGCACTGTCTCAGTGCTGACCCCTGGCAGTGTGGCACTCTCTCTGTGCTGACCCCTGGCAGTGTGGCACTCTCTCAGTGCTGACCCCCTGGCAGTGCGGCACTCTCTGAGTGCTGACCCTTGGCAGTGCTGCACTCTCTCAGTGCTGCCCCTGGCAGTGTGGCATTGTCTCAGTGCTGACCCCTGGCAGTGTGGCGCTCTCTCAGTGCTGACCCCCCAACAGTGTGGCACAATCTCAGTGCTGACCCCCCAATAGTGCGGCACTCTCTCAGCGCTGACACCCCAACAGTGCGGCACTCTCTCAGTGCTGACCCCACAACAGTGCGGCACTCTCTCAGTGCTGACCCCCCCAACTGTGTGGCACTCTCTCAGTGCTGACCCCCCAACTGTGTGGCACTCTCTCAGTGCTGACCCCCCAACAGTGTGGCACTCTCTCAGTGATGACCCCCCAACAGCATGGCACTCTCTCAGTGCTGACCCCCCAACAGTGTGGCACTCTCTCAGTGCTGAGCCCCCAACAGTGCAGCGCTCTCTCAGTGCTGACCCTCCAACAGTGCGGCGCTCTCTCAGTGCTGACCCCTCCAGCAGGGCATTGCTCCTTCAGTGTTGAACCCCCTCCCCAACAGTGCGGCACTCTCTCAGCGCTGACCCCCCAACAGTCTGGCACTCTCTCAGTGCTGAAACCCCAACAGTGCGGCACTCTCTCAGTGCTGACCCCTGGCAGTGTGGCACTCTCTCAGTGCTGACCCGCCAACAGTGCGGCACTCTCTCAGTGCTGACCCCCCAACAGCGTGGCACTCTCTCAGTGCTGACCCCCCAAAAGTGCGGCACTCTCTCAGTGCTGACCCCCCAACAGTGCTGCACTCTCTCAACGCTGACCCCCCAACAGTATGGCATTCTCTCAGTGCTGACCCCCCAACAGCGTGGCACTCTCTCAGTGCTGACCCCCCAACAGTGCGGCACTCTCTCAGCGCTGACCCCCCAACAGTGCTGCACTCTCTCAGCGCTGACCCCCCAACAGTCTGGCACTCTCTCAGTGCTGACCCCCCAACAGTGCGGCACTCTCTCAGCGCTGACCCCCCAACAGTCTGGCACTCTCTCAGTGCTGAAACCCCAACAGTGTGGCACTCTCTCAGTGCTGATCCCTGGCAGTGCGGCACTCTCTCAGCGCTGACCCCCCAACAGTCTGGCACTCTCTCAGTGCTGATCCCCAACAGTGTGGCACTCTCTCAGTGCTGACCCCCCGGCAGTGTGGCACTCTCTCAGTGCTGACCACCCAGCAGTGTGGCACTCTCTCAGTGCTGACCCCTGGCAGTGTGGCACTCTCTCAGTGCTGACCACCCAGCAGTGTGGCATTCTCTCAGTGCTGAGCCCTGGCAGTGTGGCACTGTCTCAGTGCAGACCACCCAGCAGTGTGGCACTCTCTCAGTGCTGACCCCTGGCACTGTGGCACTCTCTCAGTGCTGACCGCCCAGCAGTGTGGCATTGTCTCAGTGCTGACCACTGGCAGTTTGGGGCTCTCTCAGTGCTCACCCCCCAACTGTGCTGCACTCTCTCAGCGTTGACCCCCCAACAGTGCGGCACTCTCTCAGTGCTGACCCCTGGCAGTGTGGCACTCTCTCAGTGCTGACACCCTGGCAGTGCGGCACTCTCTCTGTGCTGACCCCTGGCAGTGTGGCACTCTCTCAGTGCTGAACCCTGGCAGTGTGGCACTCTCTCAGTGCTGACCCCTGGCAGTGTGGCACTCTCTCAGTGCTGACCCGCCAACAGTGCGGCACTCTCTCAGTGCTGACCCCCCAACAGCGTGGCACTCTCTCAGTGCTGACCCCCCAACAGTGCGGCATACTCTCAGTGCTGACCCCCCAACAGTGCTGCACTCTCTCAACGCTGACCCCCCAACAGTATGGCATTCTCTCAGTGCTGACCCCCCAACAGCGTGGCACTCTCTCAGTGCTGACACTTGGCAATGTGGCACTCTCTCACTGCTGACCCCCTGTCAGTGTGGCACTGTCTCAGTTCTGACACCTGGCAGTGTGGCACTCTCTCTGTGCTGACCCCTGGCAGTGTGGCACTCTCTCACTGCTGACCCCCTGGCAGTGTGGCACTCTCTCAGTGCTGAGCCCCCAACTGTGTGGCACTCTCTCAGTGCTGACCACCCAGCAGTGTGGCACTCTCTCAGTGCTGAGCCCCCGGCAGTGTGGCACTCTCTCAGTGCTGAGCCCCCAACAGTGCAGCGCTCTCTCAGTGCTGAGCCCCCAACAGTGCAGCGCTCTCTCAGTGCTGACCCTCCAACAGTGCGGCGCTCTCTCAGTGCTGACCCCTCCAGCAGGGCAGTGCTCCTTCAGTGTTGAACACCCTCCCCAACAGTGCGGCACTCTCTCAGCGCTGACCCCCCAACAGTCTGGCACTCTCTCAGTGCTGAAACCCCCAACAGTGTGGCACTCTCTCAGTGCTGATCCCTGGCAGTGTGGCACTCTCTCAGTGCTGATCCCTGGCAGTGTGGCACTCTCTCAGTGCTGACCCGCCAACAGTGCGGCACTCTCTCAGTGCTGACCCCCCAACAGCGTGGCACTCTCTCAGTGCTGACCCCCCAACAGTGCTGCACTCTCTCAACGCTGACCCCCCCAACAGTATGGCATTCTCTCAGTGCTGACCCCCCAACAGCGTGGCACTCTCTCAGTGCTGACACTTGGCAGTGCGGCACTCTCTCACTGCTGACCCCCTGGCAGTGTGGCACTGTCTCAGTTCTGACACCTGGCAGTGTGGCACTCTCTCTGTGCTGACCCCTGGCAGTGTGGCACTCTCTCACTGCTGACCCCCTGGCAGTGTGGCACTCTCTCAGTGCTGACTCCCCAACAGTGCGGCGCTCTCTCAGTGCTGACACTTGGCAGTGTGGCACTCTCTCAGTGCTGACCCCTGGCAGTGTGGCATTGTCTCAGTGCTGACCCCTGGCAGTGTGGCGCTCTCTCAGCGCTGACCCCCCAACAGTGCGGCACCCTCTCAGTGCTGACCCCCCAACAGTGCGGCACTCTCTCAGTGCTGACCCCCCAACAGTAGGGCACTCTCTCAGTGCTGACCCCTCAACAGTGCGGCACTCTCTCAGTGCTGACCCCCCAACAGTGCGGCACTCTCTCAGTGCTGACCCCTCAGGCAGGGCAGTGCTCCTTCAGTGTTGAACCCCCTCCCCAACAGTGCGGCACTATCTCAGTGCTGACCCCTGGCAGTGTGGCACTCTCACAGTGCTGACCCCCCAACAGTGTGGCACTCTCTCAGTGCTGACCCCCCAACAGTGTGGCACTCTCTCAGTGCTGAACCCCCAACAGTGCAGAACTCTCTCAGCGCTGACCCACCAACAGCGTGGCACTCTCTCAGTGCTGAACCCTGGCAGTGTGGCACTCTCTCAGTGCTGACCCCTGGCAGTGTGGCACTCTCTCTGTGCTGACCCCTGGCATTGCAGCACTCTCTCAGTGCTGACCCCTGGCAGTGTGGCACTCTCTCACTGCTGACCCCCTGGCAGTGCGGCACTCTCTCTGTGCTGTCCCCTGGCAGTGTGGCACTCTCTCAGTGCTGAACCCTGGCAGTGTGGCACTGTCTCAGTGCTGACCCCTGGCAGTGTGGCACACTCTCTGTGCTGACCCCTGGCAGTGTGGCACTCTCTCAGCGCTGACCCCCTGGCAGTGTGGCACTCTCTCAGTGCTGACCCCCTGGCAGTGCGGCACTCTCTCAGTGCTGACCCTTGGCAGTGCTGCACTCTCTCAGTGCTGAACCCTGGCAGTGTGGCATTGTCTCAGTGCTGACCCCTGGCAGTGTGGCACAATCTCAGTGCTGACCCCTGGCAGTGTGGCGCTCTCTCAGTGCTGACCCCCCAACAGTGTGGCACAATCTCAGTGCTGACCCCCCAATAGTGCGGCACTCTCTCAGTGCTGACCTCCCAACAGTGTGGCACTCTCTCAGTGCTGAGCCCCCGGCAGTGTGGCACTCTCTCAGTGCTGACCCCCCAACAGTGCGGAGCTCTCTCAGTGCTGGCCCCTCCAGCAGGGCAGTGCTCCTTCAGTGTTGAACCCCCTCCCCAGCAGTGCAGCACTCTCTCAGCGCTGACCCCCCAACAGTCTGGCACTCTCTCAGTGCTGACCCCCCAACAGTGCGGCACTCTCTCAGTGCTGACCTTCCAACAGTGCGGCATTCTCTCTCTGCTGACCCCCCAACAGCGTGGCACTCTCTCAGTGCTGACACTTGGCAGTGCGGCACTCTCTCACTGCTCACCCCCTGGCAGTGTGGCACTGTCTCAGTTCTGACACCTGGCAGTGTGGCACTCTCTCTGTGCTGACCCCTGGCAGTGTGGCACTCTCTCACTGCTGACCCCCTGGCAGTGTGGCACTCTCTCAGTGCTGACTCCCCAACAGTGCGGCGCTCTCTCAGTGCTGACCCCTGGCAGTGTGGCACTCTCTCAGTGCTGACACCCTGGCAGTGCGGCACTCTCTCTGTGCTGACCCCTGGCAGTGTGGCACTCTCTCAGTGCTGAACCCTGGCAGTGTGGCACTGTCTCAGTGCTGACCCCTGGCAGTGTGGCACTCTCTCAGTGCTGAACCCTGGCAGTGTGGCATTGTCTCAGTGCTGACCCCTGGCAGTGTGGCACTCTCTCTGTGCTGACCCCTGGCAGTGCTGCACTCTCTCAGTGCTGACCCCCTGGCAGTGCGGCACTCTCTGAGTGCTGACCCTTGGCAGTGCTGCACTCTCTCAGTGCTGCCCATGGCAGTGTGGCATTGTCTCAGTGCTGACCCCTGGCAGTGTGGCGCTCTCTCAGTGCTGACCCCCCAACAGTGTGGCACAATCTCAGTGCTGACCCCCCAATAGTGCGGCACTCTCTCAGCGCTGACACCCCAACAGTGCGGCACTCTCTCAGTGCTGACCCCCCAACTGTGTGGCACTCTCTCAGTGCTGACCCCCAAACAGCATGGCACTCTCAGTGCTGAGCCCCCAACTGTGTGGCACTCTCTCAGTGCTGACCACCCAGCAGTGTGGCACTCTCTCAGTGCTGAGCCCCCGGCAGTGTTGCACTCTCTCAGTGCTGAGCCCCCAACAGTGCAGCGCTCTCTCAGTGCTGAGCCCCCAACAGTGCAGCGCTCTCTCAGTGCTGACCCTCCAACAGTGCGGCGCTCTCTCAGTGCTGACCCCTCCAGCAGGGCAGTGCTCCTTCAGTGTTGAACACCCTCCCCAACAGTGCGGCACTCTCTCAGCGCTGACCCCCCAACAGTCTGGCACTCTCTCAGTGCTGAAACCCCAACAGTGTGGCACTCTCTCAGTGCTGATCCCTGGCAGTGTGGCACTCTCTCAGTGCTGACCCCTGGCAGTGTGGCACTCTCTCAGTGCTGACCCGCCAACAGTGCGACACTCTCTCAGTGCTGACCCCCCAACAGCGTGGCACTCTCTCAGTGCTGACCCCCCAACAGTGCGGCACTCTCTCAGTGCTGACCCCCCAACAGTGCTGCACTCTCTCAACGCTGACCCCCCAACAGTATGGCATTCTCTCAGTGCTGACCCCCCAACAGCGTGGCACTCTCTCAGTGCTGACACTTGGCAGTGCGGCACTCTCTCACTGCTGACCCCCTGGCAGTGTGGCACTGTCTCAGTTCTGACACCTGGCAGTGTGGCACTCTCTCTGTGCTGACCCCTGGCAGTGTGGCACTCTCTCACTGCTGACCCCCTGGCAGTGTGGCACTCTCTCAGTGCTGACTCCCCAACAGTGCGGCGCTCTCTCAGTGCTGACACTTGGCAGTGTGGCACTCTCTCAGTGCTGACCCCTGGCAGTGTGGCACTCTCTCAGTGTTGCCCCTGGCAGTGTGGCATTGTCTCAGTGCTGACCCCTGGCAGTGTGGCGCTCTCTCAGCGCTGACCCCCCAACAGTGCGGCGCTCTCTCAGTGCTGACCCCTGGCAGTGTGGCACTCTCTCAGTGCTGACTCCCCAACAGTGCGGCGCTCTCTCAGTGCTGACACTTGGCAGTGTGGCACTCTCTCAGTGCTGACCCCTGGCAGTGTGGCGCTCTCTCAGCGCTGACCCCCCAACAGTGCGGCACCCTCTCAGTGCTGACCCCCCAACAGTGCGGCACTCTCTCAGTGCTGACCCCCCAACAGTAGGGCACTCTCTCAGTGCTGACCCCTCAACAGTGCGGCACTCTCTCAGTGCTGACCCCCCAACAGTGCGGCACTCTCTCAGTGCTGACCCCTCAGGCAGGGCAGTGCTCCTTCAGTGTTGAACCCCCTCCCCAACAGTGCGGCACTCTCTCAGTGCTGACCCCTGGCAGTGTGGCACTCTCACAGTGCTGACCCCCTGGCAGTGTGGCACTCTCTCTGGCACTCTCTCAGTGCTGAACCCCCAACAGTGCAGAACTCTCTCAGTGCTGACCCCCCAACAGTGTGGCACTCTCTCAGTGCTGACCCCTGGCAGTGTGGCACTCTCTCAGTGCTGACCCCCTGGCAGTGCGGCACTCTCAGTGCTGACCCTTGGCAGTGCTGCACTCTCTCAGTGCTGCCCCTGGCAGTGTGGCATTGTCTCAGTGCTGACCCCTGGCAGTGTGGCGCTCTCTCAGTGCTGACCCCCCCAACAGTGTGGCACAATCTCAGTGCTGACCCCCCAATAGTGCGGCACTCTCTCAGCGCTGACCTCCCAACAGTGCGGCACTCTCTCAGTGCTGACACCCCAACAGTGCTGCACTCTCTCAGTGCTGACCCCACAACAGTGCGGCACTCTCTCAGTGCTGACCCCCCAACTGTGTGGCACTCTCTCAGTGCTGACCCTCCGGCAGTGTGGCACTCTCTCAGTGCTGACCCCTGGCAGTGTGGCACTCTCTCAGTGCTGAGCCCTGGCAGTGTGGCACTCTCTCAGTGCTGACCACCCAGCAGTGTGGCACTCTCTCACTGCTGACCCCTGGCAGTGTGGCACTCTCTCAGTGCTGACCGCCCAGCAGTGTGGCATTGTCTCAGTGCTGACCACTGGCAGTTTGGCGCTCTCTCAGTGCTCACCCCCCAACTGTGCTGCACTCTCTCAGCGTTGACCCCCCAACAGTGCGGCACTCTCTCAGTGCTGACCCCTGGCAGTGTGGCACTCTCTCAGTGCTGACCCCTCAGGCAGAGCAGTGCTCTCCCAGTGCTGACCCCTGGCAGTATGGCACTCTCTCAGTGCTAACGCCTGGCAGTGTGGCACTCTCACAGTGCTGACCCCCCAACAGTCTGTCACTCTCTCAGCGCGGACTCCCCAATAGCGTGGCACTCTCTCAGTGCTGAACACCCAACAGTACAGAACTCTCTCAGTGCTGACCCCCCAACAGTGCGGCACTCTCTCAGTGCTGACCGCTGGCAGTGTGGCACTCTCTCAGTGCTGACACCCTGGCAGTGCGGCACTCTCTCTGTGCTGACCCCTGGCAGTGTGGCACTCTCTCAGTGCTGAACCCTGGCAGTGCGGCACTCTCTCAGTGCTGACCCCTGGCAGTGTGGCACTCTCTCAGTGCTGAACCCTGGCAGTGTGGCACTGTCTCAGTGCTGACCCCTGGCAGTGTGGCACTCTCTCTGTGCTGACCCCTGGCAGTGTGGCACTCTCTCATTGCTGACCCCCCTGGCAGTGCGGCAATCTCTGAGTGCTGACCCTTGGCAGTGCTGCACTCTCTCAGTGCTGCCCCTGGCAGTGTGGCATTGTCTCAGTGCTGACCCCTGGCAGTGTGGCGCTCTCTCAGTGCTGACTCCCCAACAGTGTGGCACAATCTCAGTGCTGACCCCCCAATAGTGCGGCACTCTCTCAGCGCTGACCTCCCAACAGTGCGGCACTCTCTCAGTGCTGACACCCCAACAGTGCGGCACTCTCTCAGTGCTGACCCCACAACAGTGCCGCACTCTCTCAGTGCTGACCCCCCAACTGTGTGGCACTCTCTCAGTGCTGACCCCCCAACAGCATGGCACTCTCTCAGTGCTGACCCCCCAACAGTGTGGCACTCTCTCAGTGCTGATCCCCCAACAGTGCAGCGCTCTCTCAGTGCTGACCCTCCAACAGTGCGGCGCTCTCTCAGTGCTGACCCCTCCAGCAGGGCAGTGCTCCTTCAGTGTTGAACACCCTCCCCAACAGTGCGGCACTCTCTCAGCGCTGACCCCCCAACAGTCTGGCACTCTCTCAGTGCTGAAACCCCAACAGTGTGGCACTCTCTCAGTGCTGATCCCTGGCAGTGTGGCACTCTCTCAGTGCTGACCCCTGGCAGTGTGGCACTCTCTCAGTGCTGACCCGCCAACAGTGCGGCACTCTCTCAGTGCTGACCCCCCAACAGCGTGGCACTCTCTCAGTGCTGACCCCCCAACAGTGCGGCACTCTCTCAGTGCTGACCCCCCAACAGTGCTGCACTCTCTCAACGCTGACCCCCCCAACAGTATGGCATTCTCTCAGTGCTGACCCCCCAACAGCGTGGCACTCTCTCAGTGCTGACACTTGGCAGTGCGGCACTCTCTCACTGCTGACCCCCTGGCAGTGTGGCACTGTCGCAGTTCTGACACCTGGCAGTGTGGCACTCACTCTGTGCTGACCCCTGGCAGTGTGGCACTCTCTCACTGCTGACCCCCTGGCAGTGTGGCACTCTCTCAGTGCTGACTCCCCAACAGTGCGGCGCTCTCTCAGTGCTGACACTTGGCAGTGTGGCACTCTCTCAGTGCTGACCCCTGGCAGTGTGGCACTCTCTCAGTGTTGCCCCTGGCAGTGTGGCATTGTCTCAGTGCTGACCCCTGGCAGTGTGGCGCTCTCTCAGCGCTGACCCCCCCAACAGTGCGGCACCCTCTCAGTGCTGACCCCCCAACAGTGCGGCACTCTCTCAGTGCTGACCCCCCAACAGTAGGGCACTCTCTCAGTGCTGACCCCTCAACAGTGCGGCACTCTCTCAGTGCTGACCCCCCAACAGTGCGGCACTCTCTCAGTGCTGACCCCTCAGGCAGGGCAGTGCTCCTTCAGTGTTGAACCCCCTCCCCAACAGTGCGGCACTCTCTCAGTGCTGACCCCTGGCAGTGTGGCACTCTCACAGTGCTGACCCCCCAACAGTGTGGCACTCTCTCAGTGCTGACCCCCCAACAGTGTGGCACTCTCTCAGTGCTGAACCCCCAACAGTGCAGAACTCTCTCAGCGCTGACCCACCAACAGCGTGGCACTCTCTCAGTGCTGAACCCTGGCAGTGTGGCACTCTCTCAGTGCTGACCCCTGGCAGTGTGGCACTCTCTCTGTGCTGACCCCTGGCATTGCAGCACTCTCTCAGTGCTGACCCCTGGCAGTGTAGCACTCTCTCACTGCTGACCCCCTGGCAGTGCGGCACTCTCTCTGTGCTGTCCCCTGGCAGTGTGGCACTCTCTCAGTGCTGAACCCTGGCAGTGTGGCACTGTCTCAGTGCTGACCCCTGGCAGTGTGGCACACTCTCTGTGCTGACCCCTGGCAGTGTGGCACTCTCTCAGTGCTGACCCCCTGGCAGTGTGGCACTCTCTCAGTGCTGACCCCCTGGCAGTGCGGCACTCTCTCAGTGCTGACCCTTGGCAGTGCTGCACTCTCTCAGTGCTGAACCCTGGCAGTGTGGCATTGTCTCAGTGCTGACCCCTGGCAGTGTGGCACAATCTCAGTGCTGACCCCTGGCAGTGTGGCGCTCTCTCAGTGCTGACCCCCCAACAGTGTGGCACAATCTCAGTGCTGACCCCCCAATAGTGCGGCACTCTCTCAGTGCTGACACCCTGGCAGTGCCGCACTCTCTCAGTGCTGACCCCTGGCAGTGTGGCACTCTCTCAGTGCTGAACCCTGGCAGTGTGGCACTGTCTCAGTGCTGACCCCTGGCAGTGTGGCACTCTCTCAGTGCTGAACCCTGGCCGTGTGGCACTGTCTCAGTGCTGACCCCTGGCAGTGTGGCACTCTCTCTGTGCTGACCCCTGGCAGTGTGGCACTCTCTCAGTGCTGACCCCCTGGCAGTGCGGCACTCTCTGAGTGCTGACCCTTGGCAGTGCTGCACTCTCTCAGTGCTGCCCCTGGCAGTGTGGCATTGTCTCAGTGCTGACCCCTGGCAGTGTGGCGCTCTCTCAGTGCTGACCCCCCAACAGTGTGGCACAATCTCAGTGCTGACCCCCCCAATAGTGCGGCACTCTCTCAGCGCTGACCTCCCAACAGTGCGGCAACCTCTCAGTCCTGACACCCCAACAGTGCGGCACTCTCTCAGTGCTGACCCCACAACAGTGCGGCACTCTCTCAGTGCTGACCCCCCCAACTGTGTGGCACTCTCTCAGTGCTGACCCCCCAACAGCATGGCACTCTCTCAGTGCTGAGCCCCCAACAGTGTGGCACTCTCTCAGTGCTGAGCCCCCAACAGTGTGGCACTCTCTCAGTGCTGAGCCCCCGGCAGTGTGGCACTCTCTCAGTGCTGACCCCCCAACAGTGTGGCACTCTCTCAGTGCTGAGCCCCCGGCAGTGTGGCACTCTCTCAGTGCTGAGCCCCCAAAAGTGCAGCGCTCTCTCAGTGCTGAGCCCCCAACAGTGCAGCGCTCTCTCAGTGCTGACCCCCCAACAGTGTGGCACTCTCTCAGTGCTGAGCCCCCGGCAGTGTGGCACTCTCTCAGTGCTGAGCCCCCAACAGTGCAGCGCTCTCTCAGTGCTGACCCTCCAACAGTGCAGCGCTCTCTCAGTGCTGACCCTCCAACAGTGCGGCGCTCTCTCAGTTCTGACCCCCCAACAGTGTGGCGCTCTCTCAGTGCTGACCCCTCCAGCAGGGCAGTGCTCCTTCAGTGTTGAACACCCTCCCCAACAGTGCGGCACTCTCTCAGCGCTGACCCCCCAACAGTCTGGCACTCTCTCAGTGCTGAAACCCCAACAGTGTGGCACTCTCTCAGTGCTGACCCCTGGCAGTGTGGCACTCTCACAGTGCTGACACCCCAACAGTGCGGCACTCTCTCAGTGCTGACCTCCCAACAGTGTGGCACTCTCTCAGTGCTGAGCCCCCGGCAGTGTGGCATTCTCTCAGTGCTGACCCCCCAACAGTGCGGAGCTCTCTCAGTGCTGACCCCCCAACAGTGCGGAGCTCTCTCAGTGCTGGCCCCTCCAGCAGGGCAGTGCTCCTTCAGTGTTGAACCCCCTCCCCAGCAGTGCAGCACTCTCTCAGCGCTGACCCCCCCAACAGTCTGGCACTCTCTCAGTGCTGACCCCCCCAACAGTGCGGCACTCTCTCAGTGCTGACCCCCCAACAGTGCGGCATTCTCTGTCTGCTGACCCCCCAACAGCGTGGCACTCTCTCAGTGCTGACACTTGGCAGTGCGGCACTCTCTCACTGCTCACCCCCTGGCAGTGTGGCACTGTCTCAGTTCTGACACCTGGCAGTGTGGCACTCTCTCTGTGCTGACCCCTGGCAGTGTGGCACTCTCTCACTGCTGACCCCCTGGCAGTGTGGCACTCTCTCAGTGCTGACTCCCCAACAGTGCGGCGCTCTCTCAGTGCTGACCCCTGGCAGTGTGGCACTCTCTCAGTGCTGACACCCTGGCAGTGTGGCACTCTCTCAGTGCTGAACCCTGGCAGTGTGGCACTGTCTCAGTGCTGACCCCTGGCAGTGTGGCACTCTCTCAGTGCTGAACCCTGGCAGTGTGGCATTGTCTCAGTGCTGACCCCTGGCAGTGTGGCACTCTCTCTGTGCTGACCCCTGGCAGTGTGGCACTCTCTCAGTGCTGACCCCCTGGCAGTGCGGCACTCTCTGAGTGCTGACCCTTGGCAGTGCTGCACTCTCTCAGTGCTGCCCCTGGCAGTGTGGCATTGTCTCAGTGCTGACCCCTGGCAGTGTGGCGCTCTCTCAGTGCTGACCCCCCAACAGTGTGGCACAATCTCAGTGCTGACCCCCCAATAGTGCGGCACTCTCTCAGCGCTGACACCCCAACAGTGCGGCACTCTCTCAGTGCTGACCCCACAACAGTGCGGCACTCTCTCAGTGCTGACCCCCCAACAGCATGGCACTCTCTCAGTGCTGAACCCCAACAGTGTGGCACTCTCTCAGTGCTGAGCCCCCAACTGTGTGGCACTCTCTCAGTGCTGAGCCCCCGGCAGTGTGGCACTCTCTCAGTGCTGAGCCCCCAACAGTGCAGCGCTCTCTCAGTGCTGACCCCTCCAGCAGGGCAGTGCTCCTTCAGTGTTGAACACCCTCCCCAACAGTGCGGCACTCTCTCAGCGCTGACCCCCCAACAGTCTGGCACTCTCTCAGTGCTGAAACCCCAACAGTGTGGCACTCTCTCAGTGCTGACCCCTGGCAGTGTGGCACTCTCTCAGTGCTGAAACCCCAACAGTGTGGCACTCTCTCAGTGCTGATCCCTGGCAGTGTGGCACTCTCTCAGTGCTGACCCGCCAACAGTGCGGCACTCTCTCAGTGCTGACCCCCCAACAGCGTGGCACTCTCTCAGTGCTGACCCCCCAACAGTGCGGCACTCTCTCAGTGCTGACCCCCCAACAGTGCTGCACTCTCTCAACGCTGACCCCCCAACAGTATGGCATTCTCTCAGTGCTGACCCCCCAACAGCGTGGCACTCTCTCAGTGCTGACACTTGGCAGTGCGGCACTCTCTCACTGCTCACCCCCCTGGCAGTGTGGCACTCTCTCAGTGCTGACTCCCCAACAGTGCGGCGCTCTCTCAGTGCAGACACTTGGCAGTGTGGCACTCTATCAGTGCTGACCCCTGGCAGTGTGGCACTCTCTCAGTGCTGACCCCCAACAGTGTGGCACTCTCTCAGTGCTGACCCCTGGCAGTGTGGCTCTCTCTCAGTGCTGACCCCCCAACAGAGTGGCAGTCTCTCTGTGCTGACCCCTCAGGCAGGGCAGTGCTCCTTCAGTGTTGAACCCCCTCCCCAAAAGTGCGGCACTCTCTCAGTGCTGACCCCTGGCAGTGTGGCACTCTCTCGGCGCTGACCCCCCAACAGTGTGGCACTCTCTCAGTGCTGATCCCTGACAGTGTGGCACTCTCTCAGTGCTGACCCCTGGCAGTGTGGCACTCTCTCAGTGCTGACCCCTGGCAGTGCGGCACTCTCTCAGTGCTGACCCGCCAAGAGTGCGGCACTCTCTCAGTGCTGACCCCCCAACAGTGTGGCACTCTCTCAGTGCTCACCCCCCAACAGTGCGGCACTCTCCCAGTGCTGACACCTGGCATTGCAGCACTCTCTCAGTGCTGATCCCCAACAGTGTGGCACTCTCTCAGTGCTGACCCCCCCGGCAGTGTGGCACTGTCTCAGTGCTGACCACCCAGCAGTGTGGCACTCTCTCAGTGCTGACCCCTGGCAGTGTGGCACTCTCTCAGTGCTGACCACCCAGCAGTGTGGCATTGTCACAGTGCTGACCCGTGGCAGTGTGGCACTCTCTCAGTGCTGAGCCCCCAACAGCGCGGCACTCTCTCAGTGCTGACCCCCCAGCTGTGCTGCAATCTCTCAGCGCTGACCCCCCAACAGTGCGGCACTCTCTCAGTGCTGACCCCCCAACTGTGTGGCACTCTCTCAGTGCTGACCCCCCAACAGTGTGGCACTCTCTCAGTGCTGACCCCCCGGCAGTGTGGCACTCTCTCAGTGCTGACCCCTGGCAGTGTGGCACTCTCTCAGTGCTGAGCCCTGGCAGTGTGGCACTCTCTCAGTGCTGACCACCCAGCAGTGTGGCACTCTCTCAGTGCTGACCCCTGGCACTGTGGCACTCTCTCAGTGCTGACCGCCCAGCAGTGTGGCATTGTCTCAGTGCTGACCACTGGCAGTTTGGCGCTCTCTCAGTGCTCACCCCCCAACTGTGCTGCACTCTCTCAGCGTTGACCCCCCAACAGTGCGGCACTCTCTCAGTGCTGACCCCTGGCAGTGTGGCACTCTCTCAGTGCTGACACCCTGCCAGTGCGGCACTCTCTCTGTGCTGACCCCTGGCAGTGTGGCACTCTCTCAGTGCTGAACCCTGGCAGTGTGGCACTCTCTCAGTGCTGACCCCTGGCAGTGTGGCACTCTCTCAGTGCTGACCCGCCAACAGTGCGGCACTCTCTCAGTGCTGACCCCCCAACAGCGTGGCACTCTCTCAGTGCTGACCCCCCAACAGTGCGGCACTCTCTCAGTGCTGACCCCCCAACAGTGCTGCACTCTCTCAACGCTGACCCCCCAACAGTATGGCATTCTCTCAGTGCTGACCCCCCAACAGCGTGGCACTCTCTCAGTGCTGACACTTGGCAGTGCGGCACTCTCTCACTGCTGACCCCCTGGCAGTGTGGCACTGTCTCAGTTCTGACACCTGGCAGTGTGGCACTCTCTCTGTGCTGACCCCTGGCAGTGTGGCACTCTCTCACTGCTGACCCCCCTGGCAGTGCGGCAATCTCTGAGTGCTGACCCTTGGCAGTGCTGCACTCTCTCAGTGCTGCCCCTGGCAGTGTGGCATTGTCTCAGTGCTGACCCCTGGCAGTGTGGCGCTCTCTCAGTGCTGACCCCCCAACAGTGTGGCACAATCTCAGTGCTGACCCCCCAATAGTGCGGCACTCTCTCAGCGCTGACCTCCCAACAGTGCGGCAACCTCTCAGTGCTGACACCCCAACAGTGCGGCACTCTCTCAGTGCTGACCCCACAACAGTGCGGCACTCTCTCAGTGCTGACCCCCCCAACTGTGTGGCACTCTCTCAGTGCTGACCCCCCAACAGCATGGCACTCTCTCAGTGCTGACCCCCCAACAGTGTGGCACTCTCTCAGTGCTGAGCCCCCGGCAGTGTGGCACTCTCTCAGTGCTGAGCCCCCGGCAGTGTGGCACTCTCTCAGTGCTGAGCCCCCAACAGTGCAGCGCTCTCTCAGTGCTGAGCCCCCAACAGTGCAGCGCTCTCTCAGTGCTGACCCTCCAACAGTGCGGCGCTCTCTCAGTGCTGACCCCTCCAGCAGGGCAGTGCTCCTTCAGTGTTGAACACCCTCCCCAACAGTGCGGCACTCTCTCAGCGCTGACCCCCCCAACAGTCTGGCACTCTCTCAGTGCTGACCCCCCAACAGTCTGGCACTCTCTCAGTGCTGACCCTCCAACAGTGCGGCGCTCTCTCAGTGCTGACCCCTCCAGCAGGGCAGTGCTCCTTCAGTGTTGAACACCCTCCCCAACAGTGCGGCACTCTCTCAGCGCTGACCCCCCAACAGTCTGGCACTCTCTCAGTTGCTGACCCCCCCAACAGTGTGGCCCTCTCTCAGTGCTGAAACCCCAACAGTGTGGCACTCTCTCAGTGCTGATCCCTGGCAGTGTGGCAGTCTCTCAGTGCTGACCCCTGGCAGTGTGGCACTCTCTCAGTGCTGACCACCCAACAGTGCGGCACTCTCTCAGTGCTGACCCCCCAACAGTGTGGCACTCTCTCAGTGCTGACCCCTGGCAGTGTGGCACTCTCTCTGTGCTGACCCCTGGCAGTGTGGCACTCTCTCAGTGCTGACCCGCCAACAGTGCGGCACTCTCTCAGTGCTGACCCCCAACAGCGTGGCACTCTCTCAGTGCTGACCCCCCCAACAGTGCGGGCACTCTCTCAGTGCTGACCCCCCCAACAGTGCTGCACTCTCTCAACGCTGACCCCCCCAACAGTGTGGCATTCTCTCAGTGCTGACCCCCCAACAGCGTGGCACTCTCTCAGTGCTGACACTTGGCAGTGCGGCACTCTCTCACTGCTGACCCCCTGGCAGTGTGGCACTGTCTCAGTTCTGACACCTGGCAGTCTGGCACTCTCTCTGTGCTGACCCCTGGCAGTGTGGCACTCTCTCACTGCTGACCCCCCTGGCAGTGTGGCACTCTCTCAGTGCTGACTCCCCAACAGTGCGGCGCTCTCTCAGTGCTGACACTTGGCAGTGTGGCACTCTCTCAGTGCTGACCCCTGGCAGTGTGGCACTCTCTCAGTGCTGACTCCCCACAGTGTGGCACTCTCTCAGTGCTGACCCCTGGCAGTGTGGCACTCAGTGTTGCCCCTGGCAGTGTGGCATTGTCTCAGTGCTGACCCTGGCAGTGTGGCACTCTCTCAGCGCTGACCACCCCAACAGTGCGGCACCCTCCTCAGTGCTGACCCCCCAACAGTGCGGCACTCTCTCAGTGCTGACCCCACAACAGTAGGGCACTCTCTCAGTGCTGACTCCCTCAACAGTGCGGCACTCTCTCAGTGCTGACCCCGCAACAGTGCGGCACTCTCTCAGTGCTGACCCCTCAGGCAGGCAGTGCTCCTTCAGTGTTGAACCCCCCTCCCCAACAGTGCGGCACTCTCTCAGTGCTGACCCCTGGCAGTGTGGCAACTCTCTCAGTGCTGACCCCCTGGCAGTACGGCACTCTCTCAGTGCTGACCCTTGGCAGTGCTGCACTCTCTCAGTGCTGAACCCTGGCAGGTGGCATTGTCTCAGTGCTGACCCCTGGCAGTGTGGCACAATCTCAGTGCTGACCCCTGGCAGGTGTGGCGCTCTCTCAGTGCTGACCCCCCAACAGTGTGGCACAATCTCAGTGCTGACCCCCCCAATAGTGCGGCACTCTCTCAGCGCTGACCTCCCAACAGTACGGCAATCTCTCAGTGCTGACACCCCAACAGTGCGGCACTCTCTCAGTGCTGACCTCCCCAACAGTGTGGCACTCTCCTCAGTGCTGAGCCCCCCGGCAGTGTGGCACTCTCTCAATGCTGACCCCCCAACAGTGCGGACGCTCTCAGTGCTGGCCCCTCCAGCAGGGGCAGTGCTCCTTCAGTGTTGAACCCCCTCCCCAACAGTGCAGCACTCTCTCAGCGCTGACCCCCCAACAGTCTGGCACTCTCTCAGTGCTGACCCCCCAACAGTGTGGCACTCTCTCAGTGCTGACCCCCCAACAGTGCGGCATTCTCTCTCTGCTGACCCCCCAACAGCGTGGCACTCTCTCAGTGCTGACACCCCTGGCAGTGCGGCACTCTCTCTGTGCTGACCCCTGGCAGTGTGGCACTCTCTCAGTGCTGAACCCTGGCAGTGTGTCACTGTCTCAGTGCTGACCCCTGGCAGTGTGGCACTCTCTCAGTGCTGAACCCTGGCAGTGTGGCACTGTCCTCAGTGCTGACCCCTGGCAGTGTGGCACTCTCTCTGTGCTGACCCCTGGCAGTGTGGCACTCTCTCAGTGCTGACCCCCTGGCAGTGCGGCACTCTCTGAGTGCTGACCCTTGGCAGTGCTGCACTCTCTCAGTGCTGCCCCTGGCAGTGTGGTACTGTCTCAGTGCTGACCCCCTGGCAGTGTGGCGCTCTCTCAGTGCTGACCCCCCCAACAGTGTGGCACAATCTCAGTGCTGACCCCCCAATAGTGCGGCACTCTCTCATGCTGACACCCCAACAGTGCGGCACTCTCTCAGTGCTGACCCCCACAACAGTGCGGCACTCTCTCAGTGCTGACCCCCCAACTGTGTGGCACTCTCTCAGTGCTGACCCCCCAACAGCATGGCACTCTCTCAGTGCTGACCCCCCAACAGTGTGGCACTCTCTCAGTGCTGACACTTGGCAGTGCGGCACTCTCTCACTGCTCACCCCCTGGCAGTGTGGCACTGTCTCAGTTCTGACACCTGGCAGTGTGGCACTCTCTCTGTGCTGACCCCTGGCAGTGTGGCACTCTCTCACTGCTGACCCCCTGGCAGTGTGGCACTCTCTCAGTGCTGACTCCCCAACAGTGCGGGCGCTCTCTCAGTGCTGACACTTGGCAGTGTGCACTCTATCAGTGCTGACCCCTGGCAGTGTGGCACTCTCTCAGTGCTGACCCCCAACAGTGTGGCACTCTCTCAGTGCTGACCCCTGGCAGTGTGGCACTCCTCTCAGTGCTGACCCCCCAACAGAGTGGCAGTCTCTCTGTGCTGACCCCTCAGGCAGGGCAGTGCTCCTTCAGTGTTGAACCCCCTCCCCAAAAGTGCGGCACTCTCTCAGTGCTGACCCCTGGCAGTGTGGCACTCTCTCGGCGCTGACCCCCCAACAGTGTGGCACTCTCTCAGTGCTGATCCCTGACAGTGTGGCACTCTCTCAGTGCTGACCCCTGGCAGTGTGGCACTCTCTCAGTGCTGACCCCTGGCAGTGCGGCACTCTCTCAGTGCTGACCCGCCAAGAGTGCGGCACTCTCTCAGTGCTGACCCCCCAACAGTGTGGCACTCTCTCAGTGCTCACCCCCCAACAGTGCGGCACTCTCCCAGTGCTGACACCTGGCATTGCAGCACTCTCTCAGTGCTGATCCCCAACAGTGTGGCACTCTCTCAGTGCTGACCCCCCGGCAGTGTGGCACTGTCTCAGTGCTGACCACCCAGCAGTGTGGCACTCTCTCAGTGCTGACCCCTGGCAGTGTGGCACTCTCTCAGTGCTGACCACCCAGCAGTGTGGCATTGTCACAGTGCTGACCCGTGGCAGTGTGGCACTCTCTCAGTGCTGAGCCCCCAACAGCGCGGCACTCTCTCAGTGCTGACCCCCCAGCTGTGCTGCAATCTCTCAGCGCTGACCCCCCAACAGTGCGGCACTCTCTCAGTGCTGACCCCCCAACTGTGTGGCACTCTCTCAGTGCTGACCCCCCAACAGTGTGGCACTCTCTCAGTGCTGACCCCCCGGCAGTGTGGCACTCTCTCAGTGCTGACCCCTGGCAGTGTGGCACTCTCTCAGTGCTGAGCCCTGGCAGTGTGGCACTCTCTCAGTGCTGACCACCCAGCAGTGTGGCACTCTCTCAGGGCTGACCCCTGGCACTGTGGCACTCTCTCAGTGCTGACCGCCCAGCAGTGTGGCATTGTCTCAGTGCTGACCACTGGCAGTTTGGCGCTCTCTCAGTGCTCACCCCACAACTGTGCTGCACTCTCTCAGCGTTGACCCCCCAACAGTGCGGCACTCTCTCAGTGCTGACCCCTGGCAGTGTGGCACTCTCTCAGTGCTGACACCCTGGCAGTGCGGCACTCTCTCTGTGCTGACCCCTGGCAGTGTGGCACTCTCTCAGTGCTGAACCCTGGCAGTGTGGCACTCTCTCAGTGCTGACCCCTGGCAGTGTGGCACTCTCTCAGTGCTGACCCGCCAACAGTGCGCCACTCTCTCAGTGCTGACCCCCCAACAGCGTGGCACTCTCTCAGTGCTGACCCCCCAACAGTGCGGCACTCTCTCAGTGCTGACCCCCCAACAGTGCTGCACTCTCTCAACGCTGACCCCCCAACAGTATGGCATTCTCTCAGTGCTGACCCCCCAACAGCGTGGCACTCTCTCAGTGCTGACACTTGGCAGTGCGGCACTCTCTCACTGCTGACCCCCTGGCAGTGTGGCACTGTCTCAGTTCTGACACCTGGCAGTGTGGCACTCTCTCTGTGCTGACCCCTGGCAGTGTGGCACTCTCTCACTGCTGACCCCCTGGCAGTGCGGCAATCTCTGAGTGCTGACCCTTGGCAGTGCTGCACTCTCTCAGTGCTGCCCCTGGCAGTGTGGCATTGTCTCAGTGCTGACCCCTGGCAGTGTGGCGCTCTCTCAGTGCTGACCCCCCAACAGTGTGGCACAATCTCAGTGCTGACCCCCCAATAGTGCGGCACTCTCTCAGCGCTGACCTCCCAACAGTGCGGCAACATCTCAGTGCTGACACCCCAACAGTGCGGCACTCTCTCAGTGCTGACCCCACAACAGTGCGGCACTCTCTCAGTGCTGACCCCCCAACAGTGTGGCACTCTCTCAGTGCTGAGCCCCCGGCAGTGTGGCACTCTCTCAGTGCTGAGCCCCCAACAGTGCAGCGCTCTCTCAGTGCTGAGCCCCCAACAGTGCAGCGCTCTCTCAGTGCTGAGCCCCCAACAGTGTGACACTCTCTCAGTGCTGAGCCCCCAACAGCATGGCACTCTCTCAGTGCTGACCCCCCAACAGTGTGGCACTCTCTCAGTGCTGAGCCCCCGGCAGTGTGGCACTCTCTCAGTGCTGAGCCCCCAACAGTGCAGCGCTCTCTCAGTGCTGACCCTCCAACAGTGCGGCGCTCTCTCAGTGCTGACCCCTGCAGCAGGGCAGTGCTCCTTCAGTGTTGAACACCCTCCCCAACAGTGCGGCACTCTCTCAGCGCTGACCCCCCAACAGTCTGGCACTCTCTCAGTGCTGACCCCCCAACAGTGTGGCACTCTCTCAGTGCTGAAACCCCAACAGTGTGGCACTCTCTCAGTGCTGATCCCTGGCAGTGTGGCACTCTCTCAGTGCTGATCCCTGGCAGTGCGGCACTCTCTCAGTGCTGACCCCCCAACAGTGCGGCACTCTCTCAGTGCTGACCCCCCAACAGTGCTGCACTCTCTCAACGCTGACCCCCCAACAGTATGGCATTCTCTCAGTGCTGACCCCCCAACAGCGTGGCACTCTCTCAGTGCTGACACTTGGCAGTGCGGCACTCTCTCACTGCTGACCCCCTGGCAGTGTGGCACTGTCTCAGTTCTGACACCTGGCAGTGTGGCACTCTCTCTGTGCTGACCCCTGGCAGTGTGGCACTCTCTCACTGCTGACCCCCTGGCAGTGTGGCACTCTCTCAGTGCTGACTCCCCAACAGTGCGGCGCTCTCTCAGTGCTGACACTTGGCAGTGTGGCACTCTCTCAGTGCTGACCCCTGGCAGTGTGGCACTCTCTCAGTGTTGCCCCTGGCAGTGTGGCATTGTCTCAGTGCTGACCCCTGGCAGTGTGGCGCTCTCTCAGCGCTGACCCCCCAACAGTGCGGCACCCTCTCAGTGCTGACCCCCCAACAGTGCGGCACTCTCTCAGTGCTGACCCCCCAACAGTAGGGCACTCTCTCAGTGCTGACCCCTCAACAGTGCGGCACTCTCTCAGTGCTGACCCCCAACAGTGCGGCACTCTCTCAGTGCTGACACCTCAGGCAGGGCAGTGCTCCTTCAGTGTTGAACCCCCTCCCCAACAGTGCGGCACTCTCTCAGTGCTGACCCCTGGCAGTGTGGCACTCTCACAGTGCTGACCCCCCAACAGTGTGGCACTCTCTCAGTGCTGACCCCCCAACAGTGTGGCACTCTCTCAGTGCTGAACCCCCAACAGTGCAGAACTCTCTCAACGCTGACCCACCAACAGCGTGGCACTCTCTCAGTGCTGAACCCTGGCAGTGTGGCACTCTCTCAGTGCTGACCCCTGGCAGTGTGGCACTCTCTCTGTGCTGACCCCTGGTATTGCAGCACTCTCTCAGTGCTCACCCCTGGCAGTGTGGCACTCTCTCACTGCTGACCCCCTGGCAGTGCGGCACTCTCTCTGTGCTGTCCCCTGGCAGTGTGGCACTCTCTCAGTGCTGAACCCTGGCAGTGTGGCACTGTCTCAGTGCTGACCCCTGGCAGTGTGGCACACTCTCTGTGCTGACCCCTGGCAGTGTGGCACTCTCTCAGTGCTGACCCCCTGGCAGTGTGGCACTCTCTCAGTGCTGACCCCCTGGCAGTGCGGCACTCTCTCAGTGCTGACCCTTGGCAGTGCTGCACTCTCTCAGTGCTGAAACCCTGGCAGTGTGGCATTGTCTCAGTGCTGACCCCTGGCAGTGTGGCACAATCTCAGTGCTGACCCCTGGCAGTGTGGCGCTCTCTCAGTGCTGACCCCCCAACAGTGTGGCACAATCTCAGTGCTGACCTCCCAATAGTGCGGCACTCTCTCAGCGCTGACCTCCCAACAGTGCGGCAACCTCTCAGTGCTGACACCCCAACAGTGCGGCACTCTCTCAGTGCTGACCTCCCAACAGTGTGGCACTCTCTCAGTGCTGAGCCCCCGGCAGTGTGGCACTCTCTCAGTGCTGACCCCCCAACAGTGCGGAGCTCTCTCAGTGCTGGCCCCTCCAGCAGGGCAGTGCTCCTTCAGTGTTGAACCCCCTCCCCAACAGTGCAGCACTCTCTCAGCGCTGACCCCCCAACAGTCTGGCACTCTCTCAGTGCTGACCCCCCAACAGTGCGGCACTCTCTCAGTGCTGACCCCCCAAACAGTGCGGCATTCTCTCTCTGCTGACCCCCCAACAGCGTGGCACTCTCTCAGTGCTGACACTTGGCAGTGCGGCACTCTCTCACTGCTCACCCCCTGGCAGTGTGGCACTGTCTCAGTTCTGACACCTGGCAGTGTGGCACTCTCTCTGTGCTGACCCCTGGCAGTGTGGCACTCTCTCACTGCTGACCCCCTGGCAGTGTGGCACTCTCTCAGTGCTGACTTCCCAACAGTGCGGCGCTCTCTCAGTGCTGACCCCTGGCAGTGTGGCACTCTCTCAGTGCTGACACCCTGGCAGTGCGGCACTCTCTCTGTGCTGACCCCTGGCAGTGTGGCACTCTCTCAGTGCTGAACCCTGGCAGTGTGGCACTGTCTCAGTGCTGACCCCTGGCAGTGTGGCACTCTCTCAGAGCTGAACCCTGGCAGTGTGGCACTGTCTCAGTGCTGACCCCTGGCAGTGTGGCACTCTCTCTGTGCTGACCCCTGGCAGTGTGGCACTCTCTCAGTGCTGACCCCCTGGCAGTGCGGCACTCTCTGAGTGCTGACCCTTGGCAGTGCTGCACTCTCTCAGTGCTGCCCCTGGCAGTGTGGCATTGTCTCAGTGCTGACCCCTGGCAGTGTGGCGCTCTCTCAGTGCTGACCCCCCAACAGTGTGGCACAATCTCAGTGCTGACCCCCCAATAGTGCGGCACTCTCTCAGCGCTGACACCCCAACAGTGCGGCACTCTCTCAGTGCTGACCCCACAACAGTGCGGCACTCTCTCAGTGCTGACCCCCCAACTGTGTGGCACTCTCTCAGTGCTGACCCCCCAACTGTGTGGCACTCTCTCAGTGCTGACCCCCCAACAGTGTGGCACTCTCTCAGTGCTGACCCCCCAACAGCATGGCACTCTCTCAGTGCTGACCCCCCAACAGTGTGGCACTCTCTCAGTGCTGAGCCCCCAACAGTGCAGCGCTCTCTCAGTGCTGACCCTCCAACAGTGCGGCGCTCTCTCAGTGCTGACCCCTCCAGCAGGGCATTGCTCCTTCAGTGTTGAACCCCCTCCCCAACAGTGCGGCACTCTCTCAGCGCTGACCCCCCAACAGTCTGGCACTCTCTCAGTGCTGAAACCCCAACAGTGCGGCACTCTCTCAGTGCTGATCCCTGGCAGTGTGGCACTCTCTCAGTGCTGACCCCTGGCAGTGTGGCACTCTCTCAGTGCTGACCCGCCAACAGTGCGGCACTCTCTCAGTGCTGACCCCCCAACAGCGTGGCACTCTCTCAGTGTTGCCCCTGGCAGTGTGGCATTGTCTCAGTGCTGACCCCTGGCAGTGTGGCGCTCTCTCAGCGCTGACCCCCCAACAGTGCGGCACCCTCTCAGTGCTGACCCCCCAACAGTGCGGCACTCTCTCAGTGCTGACCCCCCAACAGTAGGGCACTCTCTCAGTGCTGACCCCTCAACAGTGCGGCACTCTCTCAGTGCTGACCCCCCAACAGTGCGGCACTCTCTCAGTGCTGACACCTCAGGCAGGGCAGTGCTCCTTCAGTGTTGAACCCCCTCCCCAACAGTGCGGCACTCTCTCAGTGCTGACCCCTGGCAGTGTGGCACTCTCACAGTGCTGACCCCCCAACAGTGTGGCACTCTCTCAGTGCTGAACCCCCAACAGTGCAGAACTCTCTCAACGCTGACCCACCAACAGCGTGGCACTCTCTCAGTGCTGAACCCTGGCAGTGTGGCACTCTCTCAGTGCTGACCCCTGGCAGTGTGGCACTCTCTCTGTGCTGACCCCTGGTATTGCAGCACTCTCTCAGTGCTCACCCCTGGCAGTGTGGCACTCTCTCACTGCTGACCCCCTGGCAGTGCGGCACTCTCTCTGTGCTGTCCCCTGGCAGTGTGGCACTCTCTCAGTGCTGAACCCTGGCAGTGTGGCACTGTCTCAGTGCTGACCCCTGGCAGTGTGGCACACTCTCTGTGCTGACCCCTGGCAGTGTGGCACTCTCTCAGTGCTGACCCCCTGGCAGTGTGGCACTCTCTCAGTGCTGACCCCCTGGCAGTGCGGCACTCTCTCAGTGCTGACCCTTGGCAGTGCTGCACTCTCTCAGTGCTGAACCCTGGCAGTGTGGCATTGTCTCAGTGCTGACCCCTGGCAGTGTGGCACAATCTCAGTGCTGACCCCTGGCAGTGTGGCGCTCTCTCAGTGCTGACCCCCCAACAGTGTGGCACAATCTCAGTGCTGACCCCCCAATAGTGCGGCACTCTCTCAGCGCTGACCTCCCAACAGTGCGGCAACCTCTCAGTGCTGACACCCCAACAGTGCGGCACTCTCTCAGTGCTGACCTCCCAACAGTGTGGCACTCTCTCAGTGCTGAGCCCCCGGCAGTGTGGCACTCTCTCAGTGCTGACCCCCCAACAGTGCGGAGCTCTCTCAGTGCTGGCCCCTCCAGCAGGGCAGTGCTCCTTCAGTGTTGAACCCCCTCCCCAACAGTGCAGCACTCTCTCAGCGCTGACCCCCCAACAGTCTGGCACTCTCTCAGTGCTGACCCCCCAACAGTGCGGCACTCTCTCAGTGCTGACCCCCAAACAGTGCGGCATTCTCTCTCTGCTGACCCCCCAACAGCGTGGCACTCTCTCAGTGCTGACACTTGGCAGTGCGGCACTCTCTCACTGCTCACCCCCTGGCAGTGTGGCACTGTCTCAGTTCTGACACCTGGCAGTGTGGCACTCTCTCTGTGCTGACCCCTGGCAGTGTGGCACTCTCTCACTGCTGACCCCCTGGCAGTGTGGCACTCTCTCAGTGCTGACTTCCCAACAGTGCGGCGCTCTCTCAGTGCTGACCCCTGGCAGTGTGGCACTCTCTCAGTGCTGACACCCTGGCAGTGCGGCACTCTCTCTGTGCTGACCCCTGGCAGTGTGGCACTCTCTCAGTGCTGAACCCTGGCAGTGTGGCACTGTCTCAGTGCTGACCCCTGGCAGTGTGGCACTCTCTCAGAGCTGAACCCTGGCAGTGTGGCACTGTCTCAGTGCTGACCCCTGGCAGTGTGGCACTCTCTCTGTGCTGACCCCTGGCAGTGTGGCACTCTCTCAGTGCTGACCCCCTGGCAGTGCGGCACTCTCTGAGTGCTGACCCTTGGCAGTGCTGCACTCTCTCAGTGCTGCCCCTGGCAGTGTGGCATTGTCTCAGTGCTGACCCCTGGCAGTGTGGCGCTCTCTCAGTGCTGACCCCCCAACAGTGTGGCACAATCTCAGTGCTGACCCCCCAATAGTGCGGCACTCTCTCAGCGCTGACACCCCAACAGTGCGGCACTCTCTCAGTGCTGACCCCACAACAGTGCGGCACTCTCTCAGTGCTGACCCCCCAACTGTGTGGCACTCTCTCAGTGCTGACCCCCCAACTGTGTGGCACTCTCTCAGTGCTGACCCCCCAACAGTGTGGCACTCTCTCAGTGCTGACCCCCCAACAGCATGGCACTCTCTCAGTGCTGACCCCCCAACAGTGTGGCACTCTCTCAGTGCTGAGCCCCCAACAGTGCAGCGCTCTCTCAGTGCTGACCCTCCAACAGTGCGGCGCTCTCTCAGTGCTGACCCCTCCAGCAGGGCATTGCTCCTTCAGTGTTGAACCCCCTCCCCAACAGTGCGGCACTCTCTCAGCGCTGACCCCCCAACAGTCTGGCACTCTCTCAGTGCTGAAACCCCAACAGTGCGGCACTCTCTCAGTGCTGATCCCTGGCAGTGTGGCACTCTCTCAGTGCTGACCCCTGGCAGTGTGGCACTCTCTCAGTGCTGACCCGCCAACAGTGCGGCACTCTCTCAGTGCTGACCCCCCAACAGCGTGGCACTCTCTCAGTGCTGACCCCCCAACAGTGCGGCACTCTCTCAGTGCTGACCCCCCAACAGTGCTGCACTCTCTCAACGCTGACCCCCCAACAGTATGGCATTCTCTCAGTGCTGACCCCCGAACAGCGTGGCACTCTCTCAGTGCTGACCCCCCAACAGCGTGGCACTCTCTGGGTGCTGACCCCCCAACAGTGCTGCACTCTCTCAACGCTGACCCCCCAACAGTCTGGCACTCTCTCAGTGCTGAAACCCCAACACTGTGGCACTCTCTCAGTGCTGACCCCTGGCAGTGTCCACTCTCTCAGCGCTGACCCCCCAACAGTGTGGCACTCTCTCAGCGCTGACCCCCCAACAGTCTGGCACTCTCTCAGTGCTGAAACCCCAACAGTGTGGCACTCTCTCAGTGCTGATCCCTGGCAGTGCGGCACTCTCTCAGCGCTGACCCCCCAACAGTCTGGCACTCTCTCAGTGCTGATCCCCAACAGTGTGGCACTCTCTCAGTGCTGACCCCCCGGCAGTGTGGCACTCTCTCAGTGCTGACCACCCAGCAGTGTGGCACTCTCTCAGTGCTGACCCCTGGCAGTGTGGCACTCTCTCAGTGCTGACCACCCAGCAGTGTGGCATTGTCACAGAGCTGACCCGTGGCAGTGTGGCACTCTCTCAGTGCTGAGCCCCCAACAGCGCGGCACTCTCTCAGTGCTGACCCCCCAGCTGTGCTGCAATCTCTCAGCGCTGACCCCCCAACAGTGCGGCACTCTCTCAGTGCTGACCCCCCAACTGTGTGGCACTCTCTCAGTGCTGACCCCCCAACAGTGTGGCACTCTCTCAGTGCTGACCCCCCAACAGTGTGGCACTCTCTCAGTGCTGACCCCCCGGCAGTGTGGCACTCTCTCAGTGCTGACCCCTGGCAGTGTGGCACTCTCTCAGTGCTGAGCCCTGGCAGTGTGGCACTGTCTCAGTGCAGACCACCCAGCAGTGTGGCACTCTCTCAGTGCTGACCCCTGGCACTGTGGCACTCTCTCAGTGCTGACCGCCCAGCAGTGTGGCATTGTCTCAGTGCTGACCACTGGCAGTTTGGCGCTCTCTCAGTGCTCACCCCCCAACTGTGCTGCACTCTCTCAGCGTTGACCCCCCAACAGTGCGGCACTCTCTCAGTGCTGACCCCTGGCAGTGTGGCACTCTCTCAGTGCTGACACCCTGGCAGTGCGGCACTCTCTCTGTGCTGACCCCTGGCAGTGTGGCACTCTCTCAGTGCTGAACCCTGGCAGTGTGGCACTCTCTCAGTGCTGACCCCTGGCAGTGTGGCACTCTCTCAGTGCTGACCCGCCAACAGTGCGGCACTCTCTCAGTGCTGACCCCCCAACAGCGTGGCACTCTCTCAGTGCTGACCCCCCAACAGTGCGGCACTCTCTCAGTGCTGGCCCCCAACAGTGCTGCACTCTCTCAACGCTGACCCCCCAACAGTATGGCATTCTCTCAGTGCTGACCCCCCAACAGCGTGGCACTCTCTCAGTGCTGACACTTGGCAGTGTGGCACTCTCTCACTGCTGACCCCCTGTCAGTGTGGCACTGTCTCAGTTCTGACACCTGGCAGTGTGGCACTCTCTCTGTGCTGACCCCTGGCAGTGTGGCACTCTCTCACTGCTGACCCCCTGGCAGTGTGGCACTCTCTCAGGGCTGACTCCCCAACAGTGCGGCGCTCTCTCAGTGCTGACACTTGGCAGTGTGGCACTCTATCAGTGCTGACCCCTGGCAGTGTGGCACTCTCTCAGTGCTGACCCCCAACAGTGTGGCACTCTCTCAGTGCTGACCCCTGGCAGTGTGGCTCTCTCTCAGTGCTGACCCCCCAACAGAGTGGCAGTCTCTCTGTGCTGACCCCTCAGGCAGGGCAGTGCTCCTTCAGTGTTGAACCCCCTCCCCAAAAGTGCGGCACTCTCTCAGTGCTGACCCCTGGCAGTGTGGCACTCTCTCAGCGCTGACCCCCCAACAGTGTGGCACTCTCTCAGTGCTGATCCCTGACAGTGTGGCACTCTCTCAGTGCTGACCCCTGACAGTGTGGCACTCTCTCAGTGCTGACCCCTGGCAGTGTGGCACTCTCTCAGTGCTGACCCCTGGCAGTGCGGCACTCTCTCAGTGCTGACCCGCCAAGAGTGCGGCACTCTCTCAGTGCTGACCCCCCAACAGTGTGGCACTCTCTCAGTGCTCACCCCCCAACAGTGCGGCACTCTCCCAGTGCTGACAACTGGCATTGCAGCACTCTCTCAGTGCTGATCCCCAACAGTGTGGCACTCTCTCAGTGCTGACCCCCCGGCAGTGTGGCACTGTCTCAGTGCTGACCACCCAGCAGTGTGGCACTCTCTCAGTGCTGACCCCTGGCAGTGTGGCACTCTCTCAGTGCTGACCACCCAGCAGTGTGGCATTGTCACAGTGCTGACCCGTGGCAGTGCGGCACTCTCTCAGTGCTGACCCCCCAACTGTGTGGCACTCTCTCAGTGCTGACCCCCCAACTGTGTGGCACTCTCTCAGTGCTGACCCCCCGGCAGTGTGGCACTCTCTCAGTGCTGACCCCTGGCAGTGTGGCACTCTCTCAGTGCTGAGCCCTGGCAGTGTGGCACTCTCTCAGTGCTGACCACCCAGCAGTGTGGCACTCTCTCAGTGCTGACCCCTGGCACTGTGGCACTCTCTCAGTGCTGACCGCCCAGCAGTGTGGCATTGTCTCAGTGCTGACCACTGGCAGTTTGGCGCTCTCTCAGTGCTCACCCCCCAACTGTGCTGCACTCTCTCAACGTTGACCCCCGAACAGTGCGGCACTCTCTCAGTGCTGACCCCTGGCAGTGTGGCACTCTCTCAGTGCTGACACCCTGGCAGTGCGGCACTCTCTCTGTGCTGACCCCTGGCAGTGTGGCACTCTCTCAGTGCTGAACCCTGGCAGTGTGTCACTGTCTCAGTGCTGACCCCTGGCAGTGTGGCACTCTCTCAGTGCTGAACCCTGGCAGTGTGGCACTGTCTCAGTGCTGACCCCTGGCAGTGTGGCACTCTCTCTGTGCTGACCCCTGGCAGTGTGGCACTCTCTCAGTGCTGACCCCATGGCAGTGCGGCACTCTGTGAGTGCTGACCCTTGGCAGTGCTGCACTCTCTCAGTGCTGCCCCTGGCAGTGTGGCATTGTCTCAGTGCTGACCCCTGGCAGTGTGGCGCTCTCTCAGTGCTGACCCCCCAACAGTGTGGCACAATCTCAGTGCTGACCCCCCAATAGTGCGGCACTCTCTCAGTGCTGACACCCCAACAGTGCGGCACTCTCTCAGTGCTGACCCCACAACAGTGCGGCACTCTCTCAGTGCTGACCCCCCAACTGTGTGGCACTCTCTCAGTGCTGACCCCCCAACAGCATGGCACTCTCTCAGTGCTGACCCCCCAACAGTGTGGCACTCTCTCAGTGCTGACACTTGGCAGTGCGGCACTCTCTCACTGCTCACCCCCTGGCAGTGTGGCACTGTCTCAGTTCTGACACCTGGCAGTGTGGCACTCTCTCTGTGCTGACCCCTGGCAGTGTGGCACTCTCTCACTGCTGACCCCCTGGCAGTGTGGCACTCTCTCAGTGCTGACTCCCCAACATTGCGGCGCTCTCTCAGTGCTGACACTTGGCAGTGTGGCACTCTATCAGTGCTGACCCCTGGCAGTGTGGCACTCTCTCAGTGCTGACCCCCAACAGTGTGGCACTCTCTCAGTGCTGACCCCTGGCAGTGTGGCTCTCTCTCAGTGCTGACCCCCCAACAGAGTGGCAGTCTCTCTGTGCTGACCCCTCAGGCAGGGCAGTGCTCCTTCAGTGTTGAACCCCCTCCCCAAAAGTGCGGCACTCTCTCAGTGCTGACCCCTGGCAGTGTGGCACTCTCTCGGCGCTGACCCCCCAACAGTGTGGCACTCTCTCATTGCTGATCCCTGACAGTGTGGCACTCTCTCAGTGCTGACCCCTGGCAGTGTGGCACTCTCTCAGTGCTGACCCCTGGCAGTGCGGCACTCTCTCAGTGCTGACCCGCCAAGAGTGCGGCACTCTCTCAGTGCTGACCCCCCAACAGTGTGGCACTCTCTCAGTGCTCACCCCCCAACAGTGCGGCACTCTCCCAGTGCTGACACCTGGCATTGCAGCACTCTCTCAGTGCTGATCCCCAACAGTGTGGCACTCTCTCAGTGCAGACCCCCCGGCAGTGTGGCACTGTCTCAGTGCTGACCACCCAGCAGTGTGGCACTCTCTCAGTGCTGACCCCTGGCAGTGTGGCACTCTCTCAGTGCTGACCACCCAGCAGTGTGGCATTGTCACAGTGCTGACCCGTGGCAGTGTGGCACTCTCTCAGTGCTGAGCCCCCAACAGCGCGGCACTCTCTCAGTGCTGACCCCCCAGCTGTGCTGCAATCTCTCAGCGCTGACCCCCCAACAGTGCGGCACTCTCTCAGTGCTGACCCCCCAACTGTGTGGCACTCTCTCAGTGCTGACCCCCCAACAGTGTGGCACTCTCTCAGTGCTGACCCCCCGGCAGTGTGGCTCTCTCTCAGTGCTGACCCCTGGCAGTGTGGCACTCTCTCAGTGCTGAGCCCTGGCAGTGTGGCACTCTCTCAGTGCTGACCACCCAGCAGTGTGGCACTCTCTCAGTGCTGACCCCTGGCACTGTGGCACTCTCTCAGTGCTGACCGCCCAGCAGTGTGGCATTGTCTCAGTGCTGACCACTGGCAGTTTGGCGCTCTCTCAGTGCTCACCCCACAACTGTGCTGCACTCTCTCAGCGTTGACCCCCCAACAGTGCGGCACTCTCTCAGTGCTGACCCCTGGCAGTGTGGCACTCTCTCAGTGCTGACACCCTGGCAGTGCGGCACTCTCTCTGTGCTGACCCCTGGCAGTGTGGCACTCTCTCAGTGCTGAACCCTGGCAGTGTGGCACTCTCTCAGTGCTGACCCCTGGCAGTGTGGCACTCTCTCAGTGCTGACCCGCCAACAGTGCGCCACTCTCTCAGTGCTGACCCCCCAACAGCGTGGCACTCTCTCAGTGCTGACCCCCCAACAGTGCGGCACTCTCTCAGTGCTGACCCCCCAACAGTGCTGCACTCTCTCAACGCTGACCCCCCAACAGTATGGCATTCTCTCAGTGCTGACCCCCCAACAGCGTGGCACTCTCTCAGTGCTGACACTTGGCAGTGCGGCACTCTCTCACTGCTGACCCCCTGGCAGTGTGGCACTGTCTCAGTTCTGACACCTGGCAGTGTGGCACTCTCTCTGTGCTGACCCCTGGCAGTGTGGCACTCTCTCACTGCTGACCCCCTGGCAGTGCGGCAATCTCTGAGTGCTGACCCTTGGCAGTGCTGCACTCTCTCAGTGCTGCCCCTGGCAGTGTGGCATTGTCTCAGTGCTGACCCCTGGCAGTGTGGCGCTCTCTCAGTCTGACCCCCCAACAGTGTGGCACAATCTCAGTGCTGACCCCCCAATAGTGCGGCACTCTCTCAGCGCTGACCTCCCAACAGTGCGGCAACCTCTCAGTGCTGACACCCCAACAGTGCGGCACTCTCTCAGTGCTGACCCCACAACAGTGCGGCACTCTCTCAGTGCTGACCCCCCAACTGTGTGGCACTCTCTCAGTGCTGACCCCCCAACAGCATGGCACTCTCTCAGTGCTGACCCCCCAACAGTGTGGCACTCTCTCAGTGCTGAGCCCCCGGCAGTGTGGCACTCTCTCAGTGCTGACCCTCCAACAGTGCGGCGCTCTCTCAGTGCTGACCCCCCAACAGTGTGGCACTCTCTCAGTGCTGAGCCCCCGGCAGTGTGGCACTCTCTCAGTGCTGAGCCCCCAACAGTGCAGCGCTCTCTCAGTGCTGAGCCCCCAACAGTGCAGCGCTCTCTCAGTGCTGACCCTCCAACAGTGCGGCGCTCTCTCAGTGCTGACCCCTCCAGCAGGGCAGTGCTCCTTCAGTGTTGAACACCCTCCCCAACAGTGCGGCACTCTCTCAGCGCTGACCCCCCAACAGTCTGGCACTCTCTCAGTGCTGAAACCCCAACAGTGTGGCACTCTCTCAGTGCTGATCCCTGGCAGTGTGGCACTCTCTCAGTGCTGACCCCTGGCAGTGTGGCACTCTCTCAGTGCTGACCCGCCAACAGTGCGGCACTCTCTCAGTGCTGACCCCCCAACAGCGTGGCACTCTCTCAGTGCTGACCCCCCAACAGTGCGGCACTCTCTCAGTGCTGATCCCTGGCAGTGTGGCACTCTCTCAGTGCTGACCCCCCAACAGTATGGCATTCTCTCAGTGCTGACCCCCCAACAGCGTGGCACTCTCTCAGTGCTGACACTTGGCAGTGCGGCACTCTCTCACTGCTGACCCCCTGGCAGTGTGGCACTGTCTCAGTTCTGACACCTGGCAGTGTGGCACTCTCTCTGTGCTGACCCCTGGCAGTGTGGCACTCTCTCACTGCTGACCCCCTGGCAGTGTGGCACTCTCACAGTGCTGACTCCCCAACAGTGCGGCGCTCTCTCAGTGCTGACACTTGGCAGTGTGGCACTCTCTCAGTGCTGACCCCTGGCAGTGTGGCACTCTCTCAGTGTTGCCCCTGGCAGTGTGGCATTGTCTCAGTGCTGACCCCTGGCAGTGTGGCGCTCTCTCAGCGCTGACCCCCCAACAGTGCGGCACCCTCTCAGTGCTGACCCCCCAACAGTGCGGCACTCTCTCAGTGCTGACCCCCCAACAGTAGGGCACTCTCTCAGTGCTGACCCCTCAACAGTGCGGCACTCTCTCAGTGCTGACCCCCCAACAGTGCGGCACTCTCTCAGTGCTGACCCCTCAGGCAGGGCAGTGCTCCTTCAGTGTTGAACCCCCTCCCCAACAGTGCGGCACTCTCTCAGTGCTGACCCCTGGCAGTGTGGCACTCTCACAGTGCTGACCCCCCAACAGTGTGGCACTCTCTCAGTGCTGACCCCCCAACAGTGTGGCACTCTCTCAGTGCTGAACCCCCAACAGTGCAGAACTCTCTCAACGCTGACCCACCAACAGCGTGGCACTCTCTCAGTGCTGAACCCTGGCAGTGTGGCACTCTCTCAGTGCTGACCCCTGGCAGTGTGGCACTCTCTCTGTGCTGACCCCTGGTATTGCAGCACTCTCTCAGTGCTGACCCCTGGCAGTGTGGCACTCTCTCACTGCTGACCCCCTGGCAGTGCAGCACTCTCTCTGTGCTGTCCCCTGGCAGTGTGGCACTCTCTCAGTGCTGAACCCTGGCAGTGTGGCACTGTCTCAGTGCTGACCCCTGGCAGTGTGGCACACTCTCTGTGCTGACCCCTGGCAGTGTGGCACTCTCTCAGTGCTGACCCCCTGGCAGTGTGGCACTCTCTCAGTGCTGACCCCCTGGCAGTGCGGCACTCTCTCAGTGCTGACCCTTGGCAGTGCTGCACTCTCTCAGTGCTGAACCCTGGCAGTGTGGCATTGTCTCAGTGCTGACCCCTGGCAGTGTGGCACAATCTCAGTGCTGACCCCCCAACAGTGCGGCACTCTCTCAGTGCTGACCTCCCAACAGTGTGGCACTCTCTCAGTGCTGAGCCCCCGGCAGTGTGGCACTCTCTCAGTGCTGACCCCCCAACAGTGCGGAGCTCTCTCAGTGCTGGCCCCTCCAGCAGGGCAGTGCTCCTTCAGTGTTGAACCCCCTCCCCAACAGTGCAGCACTCTCTCAGCGCTGACCCCCCAACAGTCTGGCACTCTCTCAGTGCTGACCCTCCAACAGTGCGGCACTCTCTCAGTGCTGACCCCCCAACAGTGCGGCATTCTCTCTCTGCTGACCCCCCAACAGCGTGGCACTCTCTCAGTGCTGACACTTGGCAGTGTGGCACTCTCTCACTGCTCACCCCCTGGCAGTGTGGCACTGTCTCAGTTCTGACACCTGGCAGTGTGGCACTCTCTCTGTGCTGACCCCTCCAGCAGGGCATTGCTCCTTCAGTGTTGAACCCCCTCCCCAACAGTGCGGCACTCTCTCAGCGCTGACCCCCCAACAGTCTGGCACTCTCTCAGTGCTGAAACCCCAACAGTGTGGCACTCTCTCAGTGCTGATCCCTGGCAGTGTGGCACTCTCTCAGTGCTGACCCCTGGCAGTGTGGCACTCTCTCAGTGCTGACCCGCCAACAGTGCGGCACTCTCTCAGTGCTGACCCCCCAACAGCGTGGCACTCTCTCAGTGCTGACCCCCCAACAGTGCGGCACTCTCTCAGTGCTGACCCCCCAACAGTGCTGCACTCTCTCAACGCTGACCCCCCAACAGTATGGCATTCTCTCAGTGCTGACCCCCCAACAGCGTGGCACTCTCTCAGTGCTGACCCGCCAACAGTATGGCATTCTCTCAGTGCTGACCCCCCAACAGCGTGGCACTCTCTCAGTGCTGACCCCCCAACAGTGCGGCACTCTCTCAGCGCTGACCCCCCCAACAGTGCTGCACTCTCTCAGCGCTGACCCCCCAACAGTCTGGCACTCTCTCAGTGCTGAAACCCCAACAGTGTGGCACTCTCTCAGTGCTGATCCCTGGCAGTGTGGCACTCTCTCAGTGCTGACCCCCCAACAGTGCGGCACTCTCTCAGCGCTGACCCCCCCAACAGTGTGGCACTCTCTCAGTGCTGACCCCCCAACAGTGCGGCACTCTCTCAGCGCTGACCCCCCAACAGTCTGGCACTCTCTCAGTGCTGACCCCCCGGCAGTGTGGCACTGTCTCAGTGCTGACCACCCAGCAGTGTGGCATTGTCACAGTGCTGACCCGTGGCAGTGTGGCACTCTCTCAGAGCTGAGCCCCCAACAGCGCGGCACTCTCTCAGTGCTGACCCCCCAGCTGTGCTGCAATCTCTCAGCGCTGACCCCCCAACAGTGCGGCACTCTCTCAGTGCTGACCCCCCAACTGTGTGGCACTCTCTCAGTGCTGACCCCCCAACAGTGTGGCACTCTCTCAGTGCTGACCCCCCGGCAGTGTGGCACTCTCTCAGTGCTGACCCCTGGCAGTGTGGCACTCTCTCAGTGCTGAGCCCTGGCAGTGTGGCACTCTCTCAGTGCAGACCACCCAGCAGTGTGGCACTCTCTCAGTGCTGACCCCTGGCACTGTGGCACTCTCTCAGTGCTGACCGCCCAGCAGTGTGGCATTGTCTCAGTGCTGACCACTGGCAGTTTGGCGCTCTCTCAGTGCTCACCCCCCAACTGTGCTGCACTCTCTCAGCGTTGACCCCCCAACAGTGCGGCACTCTCTCAGTGCTGACCCCTGGCAGTGTGGCACTCTCTCAGTGCTGACACCCTGGCAGTGCGGCACTCTCTCTGTGCTGACCCCTGGCAGTGTGGCACTCTCTCAGTGCTGAACCCTGGCAGTGTGGCACTCTCTCAGTGCTGACCCCTGGCAGTGTGGCACTCTCTCAGTGCTGACCCGCCAACAGTGCGGCACTCTCTCAGTGCTGACCCCCCAACAGCGTGGCACTCTCTCAGTGCTGACCCCCCAACAGTGCGGCACTCTCTCAGTGCTGACCCCCCAACAGTGCTGCACTCTCTCAACGCTGACCCCCCAACAGTATGGCATTCTCTCAGTGCTGACCCCCCAACAGCGTGGCACTCTCTCAGTGCTGACACTTGGCAGTGTGGCACTCTCTCACTGCTGACCCCCTGGCAGTGTGGCACTGTCTCAGTTCTGACACCTGGCAGTGTGGCACTCTCTCTGTGCTGACCCCTGGCAGTGTGGCACTCTCTCACTGCTGACCCCCTGGCAGTGTGGCACTCTCTCAGGGCTGACTCCCCAACAGTGCGGCGCTCTCTCAGTGCTGACACTTGGCAGTGTGGCACTCTATCAGTGCTGACCCCTGGCAGTGTGGCACTCTCTCAGTGCTGACCCCCAACAGTGTGGCACTCTCTCAGTGCTGACCCCTGGCAGTGTGGCTCTCTCTCAGTGCTGACCCCCCAACAGAGTGGCAGTCTCTCTGTGCTGACCCCTCAGGCAGGGCAGTGCTCCTTCAGTGTTGAACCCCCTCCCCAAAAGTGCGGCACTCTCTCAGTGCTGACCCCTGGCAGTGTGGCACTCTCTCAGCGCTGACCCCCCAACAGTGTGGCACTCTCTCAGTGCTGATCCCTGACAGTGTGGCACTCTCTCAGTGCTGACCCCTGGCAGTGTGGCACTCTCTCAGTGCTGACCCCTGGCAGTGCGGCACTCTCTCAGTGCTGACCCGCCAAGAGTGCGGCACTCTCTCAGTGCTGACCCCCCAACAGTGTGGCACTCTCTCAGTGCTCACCCCCCAACAGTGCGGCACTCTCCCAGTGCTGACACCTGGCATTGCAGCACTCTCTCAGTGCTGATCCCCAACAGTGTGGCACTCTCTCAGTGCTGACCCCCCGGCAGTGTGGCACTGTCTCAGTGCTGACCATCCAGCAGTGTGGCACTCTCTCAGTGCTGACCCCTGGCAGTGTGGCACTCTCTCAGTGCTGACCACCCAGCAGTGTGGCATTGTCACAGTGCTGACCCGTGGCAGTGCGGCACTCTCTCAGTGCTGACCCCCCAACTGTGTGGCACTCTCTCAGTGCTGACCCCCCAACTGTGTGGCACTCTCTCAGTGCTGACCCCCCTGGCAGTGTGGCACTCTCTCAGTGCTGACCCCTGGCAGTGTGGCACTCTCTCAGTGCTGAGCCCTGGCAGTGTGGCACTCTCTCAGTGCTGACCACTCAGCAGTGTGGCCCTCTCTCAGTGCTGACCCCTGGCACTGTGGCACTCTCTCAGTGCTGACCCGCCAACAGTGCGCCACTCTCTCAGTGCTGACCCCCCAACAGCGTGGCACTCTCTCAGTGCTGACCCCCCAACAGTGCGGCACTCTCTCAGTGCTGACCCCCCAACAGTGCTGCACTCTCTCAACGCTGACCCCCCAACAGTATGGCATTCTCTCAGTGCTGACCCCCCAACAGCGTGGCACTCTCTCAGTGCTGACACTTGGCAGTGCGGCACTCTCTCACTGCTGACCCCCTGGCAGTGTGGCACTGTCTCAGTTCTGACACCTGGCAGTGTGGCACTCTCTCTGTGCTGACCCCTGGCAGTGTGGCACTCTCTCACTGCTGACCCCCTGGCAGTGCGGCAATCTCTGAGTGCTGACCCTTGGCAGTGCTGCACTCTCTCAGTGCTGCCCCTGGCAGTGTGGCATTGTCTCAGTGCTGACCCCTGGCAGTGTGGCGCTCTCTCAGTCTGACCCCCCAACAGTGTGGCACAATCTCAGTGCTGACCCCCCAATAGTGCGGCACTCTCTCAGCGCTGACCTCCCAACAGTGCGGCAACCTCTCAGTGCTGACACCCCAACAGTGCGGCACTCTCTCAGTGCTGACCCCACAACAGTGCGGCACTCTCTCAGTGCTAACCCCCCAACTGTGTGGCACTCTCTCAGTGCTGACCCCCCAACAGCATGGCACTCTCTCAGTGCTGACCCCCCAACAGTGTGGCACTCTCTCAGTGCTGAGCCCCCGGCAGTGTGGCACTCTCTCAGTGCTGACCCTCCAACAGTGCGGCGCTCTCTCAGTGCTGACCCCCCAACAGTGTGGCACTCTCTCAGTGCTGAGCCCCCGGCAGTGTGGCACTCTCTCAGTGCTGAGCCCCCAACAGTGCAGCGCTCTCTCAGTGCTGAGCCCCCAACAGTGCAGCGCTCTCTCAGTGCTGACCCTCCAACAGTGCGGCGCTCTCTCAGTGCTGACCCCTCCAGCAGGGCAGTGCTCCTTCAGTGTTGAACACCCTCCCCAACAGTGCGGCACTCTCTCAGCGCTGACCCCCCAACAGTCTGGCACTCTCTCAGTGCTGAAACCCCAACAGTGTGGCACTCTCTCAGTGCTGATCCCTGGCAGTGTGGCACTCTCTCAGTGCTGACCCCTGGCAGTGTGGCACTCTCTCAGTGCTGACCCGCCAACAGTGCGGCACTCTCTCAGTGCTGACCCCCCAACAGCGTGGCACTCTCTCAGTGCTGACCCCCCAACAGTGCGGCACTCTCTCAGTGCTGATCCCTGGCAGTGTGGCACTCTCTCAGTGCTGACCCCCCAACAGTATGGCATTCTCTCAGTGCTGACCCCCCAACAGCGTGGCACTCTCTCAGTGCTGACACTTGGCAGTGCGGCACTCTCTCACTGCTGACCCCCTGGCAGTGTGGCACTGTCTCAGTTCTGACACCTGGCAGTGTGGCACTCTCTCTGTGCTGACCCCTGGCAGTGTGGCACTCTCTCACTGCTGACCCCCTGGCAGTGTGGCACTCTCACAGTGCTGACTCCCCAACAGTGCGGCGCTCTCTCAGTGCTGACACTTGGCAGTGTGGCACTCTCTCAGTGCTGACCCCTGGCAGTGTGGCACTCTCTCAGTGTTGCCCCTGGCAGTGTGGCATTGTCTCAGTGCTGACCCCTGGCAGTGTGGCGCTCTCTCAGCGCTGACCCCCCAACAGTGCGGCACCCTCTCAGTGCTGACCCCCCAACAGTGCGGCACTCTCTCAGTGCTGACCCCCCAACAGTAGGGCACTCTCTCAGTGCTGACCCCTCAACAGTGCGGCACTCTCTCAGTGCTGACCCCCCAACAGTGCGGCACTCTCTCAGTGCTGACCCCTCAGGCAGGGCAGTGCTCCTTCAGTGTTGAACCCCCTCCCCAACAGTGCGGCACTCTCTCAGTGCTGACCCCTGGCAGTGTGGCACTCTCACAGTGCTGACCCCCCAACAGTGTGGCACTCTCTCAGTGCTGACCCCCCAACAGTGTGGCACTCTCTCAGTGCTGAACCCCCAACAGTGCAGAACTCTCTCAACGCTGACCCACCAACAGCGTGGCACTCTCTCAGTGCTGAACCCTGGCAGTGTGGCACTCTCTCAGTGCTGACCCCTGGCAGTGTGGCACTCTCTCTGTGCTGACCCCTGGTATTGCAGCACTCTCTCAGTGCTGACCCCTGGCAGTGTGGCACTCTCTCACTGCTGACCCCCTGGCAGTGCAGCACTCTCTCTGTGCTGTCCCCTGGCAGTGTGGCACTCTCTCAGTGCTGAACCCTGGCAGTGTGGCACTGTCTCAGTGCTGACCCCTGGCAGTGTGGCACACTCTCTGTGCTGACCCCTGGCAGTGTGGCACTCTCTCAGTGCTGACCCCCTGGCAGTGTGGCACTCTCTCAGTGCTGACCCCCTGGCAGTGCGGCACTCTCTCAGTGCTGACCCTTGGCAGTGCTGCACTCTCTCAGTGCTGAACCCTGGCAGTGTGGCATTGTCTCAGTGCTGACCCCTGGCAGTGTGGCACAATCTCAGTGCTGACCCCCCAACAGTGCGGCACTCTCTCAGTGCTGACCTCCCAACAGTGTGGCACTCTCTCAGTGCTGAGCCCCCGGCAGTGTGGCACTCTCTCAGTGCTGACCCCCCAACAGTGCGGAGCTCTCTCAGTGCTGGCCCCTCCAGCAGGGCAGTGCTCCTTCAGTGTTGAACCCCCTCCCCAACAGTGCAGCACTCTCTCAGCGCTGACCCCCCAACAGTCTGGCACTCTCTCAGTGCTGACCCTCCAACAGTGCGGCACTCTCTCAGTGCTGACCCCCCAACAGTGCGGCATTCTCTCTCTGCTGACCCCCCAACAGCGTGGCACTCTCTCAGTGCTGACACTTGGCAGTGTGGCACTCTCTCACTGCTCACCCCCTGGCAGTGTGGCACTGTCTCAGTTCTGACACCTGGCAGTGTGGCACTCTCTCTGTGCTGACCCCTCCAGCAGGGCATTGCTCCTTCAGTGTTGAACCCCCTCCCCAACAGTGCGGCACTCTCTCAGCGCTGACCCCCCAACAGTCTGGCACTCTCTCAGTGCTGAAACCCCAACAGTGTGGCACTCTCTCAGTGCTGATCCCTGGCAGTGTGGCACTCTCTCAGTGCTGACCCCTGGCAGTGTGGCACTCTCTCAGTGCTGACCCGCCAACAGTGCGGCACTCTCTCAGTGCTGACCCCCCAACAGCGTGGCACTCTCTCAGTGCTGACCCCCCAACAGTGCGGCACTCTCTCAGTGCTGACCCCCCAACAGTGCTGCACTCTCTCAACGCTGACCCCCCAACAGTATGGCATTCTCTCAGTGCTGACCCCCCAACAGCGTGGCACTCTCTCAGTGCTGACCCGCCAACAGTATGGCATTCTCTCAGTGCTGACCCCCCAACAGCGTGGCACTCTCTCAGTGCTGACCCCCCAACAGTGCGGCACTCTCTCAGCGCTGACCCCCCAACAGTGCTGCACTCTCTCAGCGCTGACCCCCCAACAGTCTGGCACTCTCTCAGTGCTGAAACCCCAACAGTGTGGCACTCTCTCAGTGCTGATCCCTGGCAGTGTGGCACTCTCTCAGTGCTGACCCCCCAACAGTGCGGCACTCTCTCAGCGCTGACCCCCCAACAGTGTGGCACTCTCTCAGTGCTGACCCCCCAACAGTGCGGCACTCTCTCAGCGCTGACCCCCCCAACAGTCTGGCACTCTCTCAGTGCTGACCCCCCGGCAGTGTGGCACTGTCTCAGTGCTGACCACCCAGCAGTGTGGCATTGTCACAGTGCTGACCCGTGGCAGTGTGGCACTCTCTCAGAGCTGAGCCCCCAACAGCGCGGCACTCTCTCAGTGCTGACCCCCCCAGCTGTGCTGCAATCTCTCAGCGCTGACCCCCCAACAGTGCGGCACTCTCTCAGTGCTGACCCCCCAACTGTGTGGCACTCTCTCAGTGCTGACCCCCCAACAGTGTGGCACTCTCTCAGTGCTGACCCCCCGGCAGTGTGGCACTCTCTCAGTGCTGACCCCTGGCAGTGTGGCACTCTCTCAGTGCTGAGCCCTGGCAGTGTGGCACTCTCTCAGTGCAGACCACCCAGCAGTGTGGCACTCTCTCAGTGCTGACCCCTGGCACTGTGGCACTCTCTCAGTGCTGACCGCCCAGCAGTGTGGCATTGTCTCAGTGCTGACCACTGGCAGTTTGGCGCTCTCTCAGTGCTCACCCCCCAACTGTGCTGCACTCTCTCAGCGTTGACCCCCCAACAGTGCGGCACTCTCTCAGTGCTGACCCCTGGCAGTGTGGCACTCTCTCAGTGCTGACACCCTGGCAGTGCGGCACTCTCTCTGTGCTGACCCCTGGCAGTGTGGCACTCTCTCAGTGCTGAACCCTGGCAGTGTGGCACTCTCTCAGTGCTGACCCCTGGCAGTGTGGCACTCTCTCAGTGCTGACCCGCCAACAGTGCGGCACTCTCTCAGTGCTGACCCCCCAACAGCGTGGCACTCTCTCAGTGCTGACCCCCCAACAGTGCGGCACTCTCTCAGTGCTGACCCCCCAACAGTGCTGCACTCTCTCAACGCTGACCCCCCAACAGTATGGCATTCTCTCAGTGCTGACCCCCCAACAGCGTGGCACTCTCTCAGTGCTGACACTTGGCAGTGTGGCACTCTCTCACTGCTGACCCCCTGGCAGTGTGGCACTGTCTCAGTTCTGACACCTGGCAGTGTGGCACTCTCTCTGTGCTGACCCCTGGCAGTGTGGCACTCTCTCACTGCTGACCCCCTGGCAGTGTGGCACTCTCTCAGGGCTGACTCCCCAACAGTGCGGCGCTCTCTCAGTGCTGACACTTGGCAGTGTGGCACTCTATCAGTGCTGACCCCTGGCAGTGTGGCACTCTCTCAGTGCTGACCCCCAACAGTGTGGCACTCTCTCAGTGCTGACCCCTGGCAGTGTGGCTCTCTCTCAGTGCTGACCCCCCAACAGAGTGGCAGTCTCTCTGTGCTGACCCCTCAGGCAGGGCAGTGCTCCTTCAGTGTTGAACCCCCTCCCCAAAAGTGCGGCACTCTCTCAGTGCTGACCCCTGGCAGTGTGGCACTCTCTCAGCGCTGACCCCCCAACAGTGTGGCACTCTCTCAGTGCTGATCCCTGACAGTGTGGCACTCTCTCAGTGCTGACCCCTGGCAGTGTGGCACTCTCTCAGTGCTGACCCCTGGCAGTGCGGCACTCTCTCAGTGCTGACCCGCCAAGAGTGCGGCACTCTCTCAGTGCTGACCCCCCAACAGTGTGGCACTCTCTCAGTGCTCACCCCCCAACAGTGCGGCACTCTCCCAGTGCTGACACCTGGCATTGCAGCACTCTCTCAGTGCTGATCCCCAACAGTGTGGCACTCTCTCAGTGCTGACCCCCCGGCAGTGTGGCACTGTCTCAGTGCTGACCATCCAGCAGTGTGGCACTCTCTCAGTGCTGACCCCTGGCAGTGTGGCACTCTCTCAGTGCTGACCACCCAGCAGTGTGGCATTGTCACAGTGCTGACCCGTGGCAGTGCGGCACTCTCTCAGTGCTGACCCCCCAACTGTGTGGCACTCTCTCAGTGCTGACCCCCCAACTGTGTGGCACTCTCTCAGTGCTGACCCCCCGGCAGTGTGGCACTCTCTCAGTGCTGACCCCTGGCAGTGTGGCACTCTCTCAGTGCTGAGCCCTGGCAGTGTGGCACTCTCTCAGTGCTGACCACTCAGCAGTGTGGCCCTCTCTCAGTGCTGACCCCTGGCACTGTGGCACTCTCTCAGTGCTGACCGCCCAGCAGTGTGGCATTGTCTCAGTGCTGACCACTGGCAGTTTGGCGCTCTCTCAGTGCTCACCCCCCAACTGTGCTGCACTCTCTCAACGTTGACCCCCCAACAGTGCGGCACTCTCTCAGTGCTGACCCCTGGCAGTGTGGCACTCTCTCAGTGCTGACACCCTGGCAGTGCGGCACTCTCTCTGTGCTGACCCCTGGCAGTGTGGCACTCTCTCAGTGCTGAACCCTGGCAGTGTGGCACTGTCTCAGTGCTGACCCCTGGCAGTGTGGCACTCTCTCAGTGCTGAACCCTGGCAGTGTGGCACTGTCTCAGTGCTGACCCCTGGCAGTGTGGCACTCTCTCTGTGCTGACCCCTGGAAGTGCGGCACTCTCTCAGTGCTGACCCCTGGCAGGGCGGCACTCTCTCTGTGCTGACCCTTGGCAGTGCTGCACTCTCTCAGTGCTGCCCCTGGCAGTGTGGCATTGTCTCAGTGCTGACCCCTGGCAGTGTGGCGCTCTCTCAGTGCTGACCCCCCAACAGTGTGGCACAATCTCAGTGCTGACCTCCCAATAGTGCGGCACTCTCTCAGCGCTGACCTCCCAACAGTGCGGCAACCTCTCAGTGCTGACACCCCAACAGTGCGGCACTCTCTCAGTGCTGACTCCACAACAGTGCGGCACTCTCTCAGTGCTGACCCCCCAACTGTGTGGCACTCTCTCAGTGCTGACCCCCCAACAGCATGGCACTCTCTCAGTGCTGACCCCCCAACAGTGTGGCACTCTCTCAGTGCTGAGCCCCCGGCAGTGTGGCACTCTCTCAGTGCTGAGCCCCCAACAGTGCAGCGCTCTCTCAGTGATGAGCCCCCAACAGTGCAGCGCTCTCTCAGTGCTGACCCTCCAACAGTGCAGCGCTCTCTCAGTGCTGACCCCCCAACAGTCTGGCACTCTCTCAGTGCTGAAACCCCAACAGTGTGGCACTCTCTCAGTGCTGATCCCTGGCAGTGTGGCACTCTCTCAGTGCTGACCCCCCAACAGTATGGCACTCTCTCAGTGCTGACCCCCCAACAGCGTGGCACTCTCTCAGTGCTGACACTTGGCAGTGCGGCACTCTCTCACTGCTGACCCCCTGGCAGTGTGGTACTGTCTCAGTTCTGACACCTGGCAGTGTGGCACTCTCTCTGTGCTGACCCCCTGGCAGTGTGGCACTGTCTCAGTTCTGACACCTGGCAGTGTGGCACTCTCTCAGTGCTGACCCCTGGCAGTGTGGCACTCTCTCACTGCTGACCCCCTGGCAGTGTGGCACTCTCTCAGTGCTGACTCCCCAACAGTGCTGCAATCTCTCAGCGCTGACCCCCCAACAGTGCGGCACTCTCTCAGTGCTGACCCCCCAACTGTGTGGCACTCTCTCAGTGCTGACCCCCCAACAGTGTGGCACTCTCTCAGTGCTGACCCCCCGGCAGTGTGGCACTCTCTCAGTGCTGACCCCTGGCAGTGTGGCACTCTCTCAGTGCTGAGCCCTGGCAGTGTGGCACTCTCTCAGTGCTGACCACCCAGCAGTGTGGCACTCTCTCAGTGCTGACCCCTGGCAGTGTGGCACTCTCTCAGTGCTGACCACCCAGCAGTGTGGCACTCTCTCAGTGCTGACCCCTGGCACTGTGGCACTCTCTCAGTGCTGACCGCCCAGCAGTGTGGCATTGTCTCAGTGCTGACCACTGGCAGTTTGGCGCTCTCTCAGTGCTCACCCCCCAACTGTGCTGCACTCTCTCAGCGTTGACCCCCCAACAGTGCGGCACTCTCTCAGTGCTGACCCCTGGCAGTGTGGCACTCTCTCAGTGCTGACACCCTGGCAGTGCGGCACTCTCTCTGTGCTGACCCCTGGCAGTGTGGCACTCTCTCAGTGCTGAAACCCCAACAGTGTGGCACTCTCTCAGTGCTGACCCCTGGCAGTGTGGCACTCTCTCAGTGCTGACCCGCCAACAGTGCGCCACTCTCTCAGTGCTGACCCCCCAACAGCGTGGCACTCTCTCAGTGCTGACCCCCCAACAGTGCGGCACTCTCTCAGTGCTGACCCCCCAACAGTGCTGCACTCTCTCAACGCTGACCCCCCCAACAGTATGGCATTCTCTCAGTGCTGACCCCCCAACAGCGTGGCACTCTCTCAGTGCTGACACTTGGCAGTGCGGCACTCTCTCACTGCTGACCCCCTGGCAGTGTGGCACTGTCTCAGTTCTGACACCTGGCAGTGTGGCACTCTCTCTGTGCTGACCCCTGGCAGTGTGGCACTCTCTCAGTGCTGACCCCCTGGCAGTGTGGCACTCTCTCAGTGCTGACTCCCCAACAGCGCGGCGCTCTCTCAGTGCTGACACTTGGCAGTGTGGCACTCTATCAGTGCTGACCCCTGGCAGTGTGGCACTCTCTCAGTGCTGACCCCCAACAGTGTGGCACTCTCTCAGTGCTGACCCCTGTCAGTGTGGCTCTCTCTCAGTGCTGACCCCCCAACAGAGTGGCAGTCTCTCTGTGCTGACCCCTCAGGCAGGGCAGTGCTCCTTCAGTGTTGAACCCCCTCCCCAAAAGTGCGGCACTCTCTCAGTGCTGACCCCTGGCAGTGTGGCACTCTCTCAGCGCTGACCCCCCAAAAGTGTGGCACTCTCTCAGTGCTGATCCCTGACAGTGTGGCACTCTCTCAGTGCTGACCCCTGGCAGTGTGGCACTCTCTCAGTGCTGACCCGCCTAGAGTGCGGCACTCTCTCAGTGCTGACCCCCCAACAGTGTGGCACTCTCTCAGTGCTCACCCCCCAACAGTGCGGCACTCTCCCAGTGCTGACACCTGGCATTGCAGCACTCTCTCAGTGCTGATCCCCAACAGTGTGGCACTCTCTCAGTGCTGACCCCCCGGCAGTGTGGCACTGTCTCAGTGCTGACCACCCAGCAATGTGGCACTCTCTCAGTGCTGACCCCTGGCAGTGTGGCACTCTCTCAGTGCTGACCACCCAGCAGTGTGGCATTGTCACAGTGCTGACCCATGGCAGTGTGGCACTCTCTCAGTGCTGACCCCCCAACAGCGCGGCACTCTCTCAGTGCTGACCCCCCAACTGTGCTGCAATCTCTCAGCGCTGACCCCCCAACAGTGCGGCACTCTCTCAGTGCTGTCCCCCCAACTGTGTGGCACTCTCTCAGTGCTGACCCCCCAACAGTGTGGCACTCTCTCAGTGCTGACCCCCCGGCAGTGTGGCACTCTCTCAGTGCTGACCCCTGGCAGTGTGGCACTCTCTCAGTGCTGAGCCCTGGCAGTGTGGCACTCTCTCAGTGCTGACCACCCAGCAGTGTGGCACTCTCTCAGTGCTGACCCCTGGCACTGTGGCACTCTCTCAGTGCTGACCGCCCAGCAGTGTGGCATTGTCTCAGTGCTGACCACTGGCAGTTTGGCGCTCTCTCAGTGCTCACCCCCCAACTGTGCTGCACTCTCTCAGCGTTGACTCCCCAACAGTGCGGCACTCTCTCAGTGCTGACCCCTGGCAGTGTGGCACTCTCTCAGTGCTGACACCCTGGCAGTGCGGCACTCTCTCAGTGCTGACTCCACAACAGTGCGGCACTCTCTCAGTGCTGACCCCCCAACTGTGTGGCACTCTCTCAGTGCTGACCCCCCAACAGCATGGCACTCTCTCAGTGCTGACCCCCCAACAGTGTGGCACTCTCTCAGTGCTATGCCCCCGGCAGTGTGGCACTCTCTCAGTGCTGAGCCCCCAACAGTGCAGCGCTCTCTCAGTGATGAGCCCCCAACAGTGCAGCGCTCTCTCAGTGCTGACCCTCCAACAGTGCAGCGCTCTCTCAGTGCTGACCCCCCAACAGTCTGGCACTCTCTCAGTGCTGAAACCCCAACAGTGTGGCACTCTCTCAGTGCTGATCCCTGGCAGTGTGGCACTCTCTCAGTGCTGACCCCCCAACAGTATGGCACTCTCTCAGTGCTGACCCCCCAACAGCGTGGCACTCTCTCAGTGCTGACACTTGGCAGTGCGGCACTCTCTCACTGCTGACCCCCTGGCAGTGTGGCACTGTCTCAGTTCTGACACCTGGCAGTGTGGCACTCTCTCTGTGCTGACCCCCTGGCAGTGTGGCACTGTCTCAGTTCTGACACCTGGCAGTGTGGCACTCTCTCAGTGCTGACCCCTGGCAGTGTGGCACTCTCTCACTGCTGACCCCCTGGCAGTGTGGCACTCTCTCAGTGCTGACTCCCCAACAGTGCTGCAATCTCTCAGCGCTGACCCCCCAACAGTGCGGCACTCTCTCAGTGCTGACCCCCCAACTGTGTGGCACTCTCTCAGTGCTGACCCCCCAACAGTGTGGCACTCTCTCAGTGCTGACCCCCCGGCAGTGTGGCACTCTCTCAGTGCTGACCCCTGGCAGTGTGGCACTCTCTCAGTGCTGAGCCCTGGCAGTGTGGCACTCTCTCAGTGCTGACCACCCAGCAGTGTGGCACTCTCTCAGTGCTGACCCCTGGCACTGTGGCACTCTCTCAGTGCTGACCGCCCAGCAGTGTGGCATTGTCTCAGTGCTGACCACTGGCAGTTTGGCGCTCTCTCAGTGCTCACCCCCCAACTGTGCTGCACTCTCTCAGCGTTGACCCCCCAACAGTGCGGCACTCTCTCAGTGCTGACCCCTGGCAGTGTGGCACTCTCTCAGTGCTGACACCCTGGCAGTGCGGCACTCTCTCTGTGCTGACCCCTGGCAGTGTGGCACTCTCTCAGTGCTGAAACCCCAACAGTGTGGCACTCTCTCAGTGCTGACCCCTGGCAGTGTGGCACTCTCTCAGTGCTGACCCGCCAACAGTGCGCCACTCTCTCAGTGCTGACCCCCCAACAGCGTGGCACTCTCTCAGTGCTGACCCCCCAACAGTGCGGCACTCTCTCAGTGCTGACCCCCCAACAGTGCTGCACTCTCTCAACGCTGACCCCCCAACAGTATGGCATTCTCTCAGTGCTGACCCCCCAACAGCGTGGCACTCTCTCAGTGCTGACACTTGGCAGTGCGGCACTCTCTCACTGCTGACCCCCTGGCAGTGTGGCACTGTCTCAGTTCTGACACCTGGCAGTGTGGCACTCTCTCTGTGCTGACCCCTGGCAGTGTGGCACTCTCTCAGTGCTGACCCCCTGGCAGTGTGGCACTCTCTCAGTGCTGACTCCCCAACAGCGCGGCGCTCTCTCAGTGCTGACACTTGGCAGTGTGGCACTCTATCAGTGCTGACCCCTGGCAGTGTGGCACTCTCTCAGTGCTGACCCCCAACAGTGTGGCACTCTCTCAGTGCTGACCCCTGTCAGTGTGGCTCTCTCTCAGTGCTGACCCCCCAACAGAGTGGCAGTCTCTCTGTGCTGACCCCTCAGGCAGGGCAGTGCTCCTTCAGTGTTGAACCCCCTCCCCAAAAGTGCGGCACTCTCTCAGTGCTGACCCCTGGCAGTGTGGCACTCTCTCAGCGCTGACCCCCCAAAAGTGTGGCACTCTCTCAGTGCTGATCCCTGACAGTGTGGCACTCTCTCAGTGCTGACCCCTGGCAGTGTGGCACTCTCTCAGTGCTGACCCGCCTAGAGTGCGGCACTCTCTCAGTGCTGACCCCCCAACAGTGTGGCACTCTCTCAGTGCTCACCCCCCAACAGTGCGGCACTCTCCCAGTGCTGACACCTGGCATTGCAGCACTCTCTCAGTGCTGATCCCCAACAGTGTGGCACTCTCTCAGTGCTGACCCCCCGGCAGTGTGGCACTGTCTCAGTGCTGACCACCCAGCAATGTGGCACTCTCTCAGTGCTGACCCCTGGCAGTGTGGCACTCTCTCAGTGCTGACCACCCAGCAGTGTGGCATTGTCACAGTGCTGACCCATGGCAGTGTGGCACTCTCTCAGTGCTGACCCCCCAACAGCGCGGCACTCTCTCAGTGCTGACCCCCCAACTGTGCTGCAATCTCTCAGCGCTGACCCCCCAACAGTGCGGCACTCTCTCAGTGCTGTCCCCCCAACTGTGTGGCACTCTCTCAGTGCTGACCCCCCAACAGTGTGGCACTCTCTCAGTGCTGACCCCCCGGCAGTGTGGCACTCTCTCAGTGCTGACCCCTGGCAGTGTGGCACTCTCTCAGTGCTGAGCCCTGGCAGTGTGGCACTCTCTCAGTGCTGACCACCCAGCAGTGTGGCACTCTCTCAGTGCTGACCCCTGGAACTGTGGCACTCTCTCAGTGCTGACCGCCCAGCAGTGTGGCATTGTCTCAGTGCTGACCACTGGCAGTTTGGCGCTCTCTCAGTGCTCACCCCCCAACTGTGCTGCACTCTCAGCGTTGACTCCCCAACAGTGCGGCACTCTCTCAGTGCTGACCCCTGGCAGTGTGGCACTCTCTCAGTGCTGACACCCTGGCAGTGCGGCACTCTCTCTGTGCTGACCCCTGGCAGTGTGGCACTCTCTCAGTGCTGAACCCTGGCATTGTGGCACTGTCTCAGTGCTGACCCCTGGCAGTGTGGCACTCTCTCAGTGCTGAACCCTGGCAGTGTGGCACTGTCTCAGTGCTGACCCCTGGCAGTGTGGCACTCTCTCTGTGCTGACCCCTGGAAGTGCGGCACTCTCTCTGTGCTGACCCTTGGCAGTGCTGCACTCTCTCAGTGCTGCCCCTGGCAGTGTGGCATTGTCTCAGTGCTGACCCCTGGCAGTGTGGCGCTCTCTCAGTGCTGACCCCCCAACAGTGTGGCACAATCTCAGTGCTGACCCCCCAATAGTGCGGCACTCTCTCAGCGCTGACCTCCCAACAGTGCGGCAACCTCTCAGTGCTGACACCCCAACAGTGCGGCACTCTCTCAGTGCTGACCCCACAACAGTGCGGCACTCTCTCAGTGCTGACCCCCCAACTGTGTGGCACTCTCTCAGTGCTGACCCCCCAACAGCATGGCACTCTCTCAGTGCTGACCCCCCAACAGCATGGCACTCTCTCAGTGCTGACCCCCCAACAGTGTGGCACTCTCTCAGTGCTGAGCCCCCGGCAGTGTGGCACTCTCTCAGTGCTGAGCCCCCAACAGTGCAGCGCTCTCTCAGTGCTGACCCTCCAACAGTGCGGCGCTCTCTCAGTGCTGACCCCTCCAGCAGGGCAGTGCTCCTTCAGTGTTGAACACCCTCCCCAACAGTGCGGCACTCTCTCAGCGCTGACCCCCCAACAGTGCGGCACTCTCTCAGTGCTGAAACCCCAACAGTGTGGCACTCTCTCAGTGCTGATCCCTGGCAGTGTGGCACTCTCTCAGTGCTGACCCCTGGCAGTGTGGCACTCTCTCAGTGCTGACCCGCCAACAGTGCGGCACTCTCTCAGTGCTGACCCCCCAACAGTGCGGCACTCTCTCAGTGCTGACCCCCCAACAGTGCTGCACTCTCTCAATGCTGACCCCCCAACAGTAAGGCATTCTCTCAGTGCTGACCCCCCAACAGCGTGGCACTCTCTCAGTGCTGACACTTGGCAGTGCGGCACTCTCTCACTGCTGACCCCCTGGCAGTGTGGCACAATCTCAGTGTTGCCCCTGGCAGTGTGGCACTCTCTCAGTGCTGACCCCTGGCAGTGTGGCTCTCTCTCAGTGCTGACCCCCCAACAGAGTGGCAGTCTCTCTGTGCTGACCCCTCAGGCAGGGCAGTGCTCCTTCAGTGTTGAACCCACTCCCCAAAAGTGCGGCACTCTCTCAGTGCTGACCCCTGGCAGTGTGGCACTCTCTCAGCGCTGACCCCCCAACAGTGTGGCACTCTCTCAGTGCTGATCCCTGACAGTGTGGCACTCTCTCAGTGCTGACCCCTGGCAGTGCGGCACTCTCTCAGTGCTGACCCCTGGCAGTGTGGCACTCTCTCAGTGCTGACCCCTGGCAGTGTGGCACTCTCTCAGTGCTGACACCTGGCATTGCAGCACTCTCTCAGTGCTGATCCCCAACAGTGTGGCACTCTCTCAGTGCTGACCCCCCGGCAGTGTGGCACTGTCTCAGTGCTGACCACCCAGCAGTGTGGCACTCTCTCAGTGCTGACCCCTGGCAGTGTGGCACTCTCTCAGTGCTGACCACCCAACAGTGTGGCATTGTCACAGTGCTGACCCCTGGCAGTGTGGCACTCTCTCAGTGCTGACCCCCCAACGGTGCTGCACTCTCTCAGCGCTGACCCCCCAACAGTGTGGCACTCTCTCAGTGCTGCCCCCTCAGGCAGGGCAGTGCTCCTTCAGTGTTGAACCCCCTCCCCAACAGTGCGGTGCTCTCTCAGTGCTGACCCCTGGCAGTGTGGCACTCTCTCAGTGCTGACCCCCCAATAGTGTGGCACTCTCTCAGTACTGACCCCTGGCAGTGTGGCACTCTCTCTGTGCTGACCCCTGGTAGTGTGGCACTCTCTCACTGCTGATCCCCTGGCAGTGCGGCACTCTCTCTGTACTGAACCCTGGCAGTGTGGCACTCTCTCAGTGCTGAACCCTGGCAGTGTGGCACTGTCTCTGTGCTGACCCCTGGCAGTGTGGCACTCTCTCTGTGCTGACCCCTGGCAGTGTGGCACTCTCTCAGTGCTGACCCCCTGGCAGTGCGGCACTCTCTCAGTGCTGACCCCTGGCAGTGCGGCACTCTCTCTGTACTGAACCCTGGCAGTGTGGCACTCTCTCAGTGCTGAACCCTGGCAGTGTGGCACTGTCTCAGTGCTGACCCCTGGCAGTGTGGCACTCTCTCTGTGCTGACCCCTGGCAGTGTGGCACTCTCTCAGTGCTGACCCCCTGGCAGTGTGGCACTCTCTCAGTGCTGACCCCCCAACAGTGTGGCACTATCTCAGTGCTGACCCCCCAACAGTGTGGCACTATCTCAATGCTGACCCCCCAACAGTGTGGCACTCTGTCAGTGCTGACCCCCTGGCAGTGTGGCACTCTCTCAGTTCTGACCCCCCAACAGTGCGGCGCTCTCTCAGTGCTGCCCCCTCCAGCAGGGCAGTGCTCCTTCAGTGTTGAACCCCCTCCCCAACAGTGCGGCACTCTCTCAGCGCTGACCCCCCAACAGTCTGGCACTCTCTCAGTGCTGACTCCCCAACAGTGCGGCACTCTCTCAGCGCTGACCCCCCAACAGTCTGGCACTCTCTCAGTTCTGACACCCCAACAGTGTGGCACTCTCTCAGTGCTGATCACTGACAGTGTGGCACTCTCTCAGTGCTGACCCGCCAACAGTGCGGCACTCTCTCAGTGCTGACGCCCCAACAGTGTGGCACTCCCTCAGTGCTGACCCCCCGGCAGTGTGGCACTCTCTCAGTGCTGACCCCTGGTAGTGTGGCACTCTCTCAGTGCTGACCCCTGGCAGTGTGGCACTCTCAGTGCTGACCCCTGGCAATGTGGCACTCTCTCAGCGCTGACCCCCAAACAGTGCGGCACTCTCTCAGCGCTGACCCCCCAACAGTTTCGCACTCTCTCAGTGCTGACCCCCCAACAGTGTGGCACTCTCTCAGTGCTGACCCCCCAACAGTTTCGCACTCTCTCAGTGCTGACCCCCCAACAGTTTCGCACTCTCTCAGTGCTGACCCCCCAACAGTTTCGCACTCTCTCAGTGCTGACCCCTCCAGCAGTGCAGTGCTCCTTCAGTGTTGAACCCCCTCCCCAACAGTGCGGCACTCTCTCCGTGCTGACCCCTCAGGCAGGGCAGTGCTCCTTCAGTGTTGAACCCCCTCCCCAACAGTGTGGCACTCTCTCAGTGCTGACCCCTGGCAGTGTGGCACTCTCTCAGTGCTGACCCCTGGCAGTATGGCACTCTCTCAGTGCTGACGCCTGGCAGTGTGGCACTCTCACAGTGCTGACCCCCTGGCAGTGTGGCACTCTCTCTGGCACTCTCTCAGTGCTGAACCCCCAACAGTGCAGAACTCTCTCAGTGCTGACCCCCCAACAGTGTGGCACTCTCTCAGTGCTGACCCCTGGCAGTGTGGCACTCTCTCAGTGCTGACCCCCTGGCAGTGCGGCACTCTCTCTGTGCTGACCCCTGGCAGTGTGGCACTCTCTCAGTGCTGAAACCTGGCAGTGTGGCACTGTCTCAGTGCTGACCCCTGGCAGTGTGGCACTCTCTCTGTGCTGACCCCTGGCAGTGCGGCACTCTCTCAGTGCTGACCCTTGGCAGTGCTGCACTCTCTCAGTGCTGCCCCTGGCAGTGTGGCATTGTCTCAGTGCTGACCCCTGGCAGTGTGGCGCTCTCTCAGTGCTGACCCCCCAACAGTGTGGCACAATCTCAGTGCTGACCCCCCAATAGTGCGGCACTCTCTCAGCGCTAACCTCCCAACAGTGCGGCACTCTCTCAGTGCTGACACCCCAACAGTGCGGCACTCTCTCAGTGCTGACCCCACAACAGTGCGGCACTCTCTCAGTGCTGACCCCCCAACTGTGTGGCACTCTCTCAGTGCTGACCCCCCGGCAGTGTGGCACTCTCTCAGTGCTGACCCCTGGCAGTGTGGCACTCTCTCAGTGCTGAGCCCTGGCAGTGTGGCACTCTCTCAGTGCTGACCACCCAGCAGTGTGGCACTCTCTCAGTGCTGACCCCTGGCAGTGTGGCACTCTCTCAGTGCTGACCGCCCAGCAGTGTGGCATTGTCTCAGTGCTGACCACTGGCAGTTTGGCGCTCTCTCAGTGCTCACCCCCCAACTGTGCTGCACTCTCTCAGCGTTGACCCCCCAACAGTGCGGCACTCTCTCAGTGCTGACCCCTCAGGCAGAGCAGTGCTCTCTCAGTGCTGACCCCTGGCAGTGTGGCACTCTCTCAGTGCTGACGCCTGGCAGTGTGGCACTCTCTCAGTGCTAACGCCTGGCAGTGTGGCACTCTCACAGTGCTGTCCCCCCAACAGTGTGTCACTCTCACAGCGCGGACCCCCCAACAGCGTGGCACTCTCTCAGTGCTGAACACCCAACAGTACAGAACTCTCTCAGTGCTGACCCCCCAACAGTGCGGCACTCTCTCAGTGCTGACCGCTGGCAGTGTGGCACTCTCTCAGTGCTGACACCCTGGCAGTGCGGCACTCTCTCTGTGCTGACCCCTGGCAGTGTGGCACTCTCTCAGTGCTGAACCCTGGCAGTGTGGCACTCTCTCAGTGCTGACCCCTGGCAGTGTGGCACTCACTCAGTGCTGAACCCTGGCAGTGTGGCACTGTCTCAGTGCTGACCCCTGGCAGTGTGGCACTCTCTCTCTGCTGACCCCTGGCAGTGTGGCACTCTCTCAGTGCTGACCCCCTGGCAGTGCGGCAATCTCTGAGTGCTGACCCTTGGCAGTGCTGCACTCTCTCAGTGCTGCCCCTGGCAGTGTGGCATTGTCTCAGTGCTGACCCCTGGCAGTGTGGCGCTCTCTCAGTGCTGACCCCCCAACAGTGTGGCACAATCTCAGTGCTGACCCCCCAATAGTGCGGCACTCTCTCAGCGCTGACCTCCCAACAGTGCGGCAACCTCTCAGTGCTGACACCCCAACAGTGCGGCACTCTCTCAGTGCTGCTCCCAGAACAGTGCCGCACTCTCTCAGTGCTGACCCCCCAACTGTGTGGCACTCTCTCAGTGCTGACCCCCCAACAGCATGGCACTCTCTCAGTGCTGACCCCCCAACAGTGTGGCACTCTCTCAGTGCTGAGCCCCCGGCAGTGTGGCACTCTCTCAGTGCTGAGCCCCCAACAGTGCAGCGCTCTCTCAGTGCTGACCCTCCAACAGTGCGGCGCTCTCTCAGTGCTGACCCCTCCAGCAGGGCAGTGCTCCTTCAGTGTTGAACACCCTCCCCAGCAGTGCGGCACTCTCTCAGCGCTGACCCCCCAACAGTCTGGCACTCTCTCAGTGCTGAAACCCCAACAGTGTGGCACTCTCTCAGTGCTGATCCCTGGCAGTGTGGCACTCTCTCAGTGCTGATCCCTGGCAGTGTGGCACTCTCTCAGTGCTGACCCGCCAACAGTGCGGCACTCTCTCAGTGCTGACCCCCCAACAGTGCTGCACTCTCTCAACGCTGACCCCCCAACAGTATGGCACTCTCTCAGCGCTGACCCCCCAACAGCGTGGCACTCTCTCAACGCTGACCCCCCAACAGTGTGGCACTCTCTCAGCGCTGACCCCCCAACAGCGTGGCACTCTCTCAGTGCTGACCCCCCAACAGTGCGGCACTCTCTCAGTGCTGACCCCCCAACAGTGCTGCACTCTCTCAACGCTGACCCCCCAACAGTATGGCATTCTCTCAGTGCTGACCCCCCAACAGCGTGGCACTCTCTCAGTGCTGACACTTGGCAGTGTGGCACTGTCTCAGTTCTGACACCTGGCAGTGTGGCACTCTCTCTGTGCTGACCCCTGGCAGTGTGGCACTCTCTCAGTGCTGACGCCTGGCAGTGTGGCACTCTCACAGTGCTGACCCCCTGGCAGTGTGGCACTCTCTCTGGACTGAACCCTGGCAGTGTGGCACTCTCTCAGTGCTGAACCCTGGCAGTGTGGCACAGTCTCAGTGCTGACCCCTGGCAGTGTGGCACTCTCTCTGTGCTGACCCCTGGCAGTGTGGCACTCTCTCAGTGCTGACCCCCTGGCAGTGAGGCACTCTCTCAGTGCTGACCCCCCAACAGTGTGGCACTATCTCAGTGCTGACCCCCCAACAGTGTGGCACTATCTCAGTGCTGACCCCCCCAACAGTGTGGCACTCTCTCAGTGCTGACCCCCTGGCAGTGTTGCACTCTCTCAGTGCTGACCCCCCAACAGTGCGGCGCTCTCTCAGTGCTGCCCCCTCCAGCAGGGCAGTGCTCCTTCAGTGTTGAATCCCCTCCCCAACAGTGCGGCACTCTCTCAGCGCTGACCCCCTAACAGTCTGGCACTCTCTCAGTGCTGACTCCCCAACAGTGCGGCACTCTCTCAGCGCTGACCCCCCAACAGTCTGGCACACTCTCAGTTCTGACACCCCAACAGTGTGGCACTCTCTCAGTGCTGATCACTGACAGTGTGGCTCTCTCTCAGTGCTGACCCGCCAACAGTGCGGCACTCTCACAGTGCTGACCCCCCAACAGTGTGGCACTCTCTCAGTCCTGACCCCCCGGCAGTGTGGCACTCTCTCAGTGCTGACCCCTGGTAGTGTGGCACTCTCTCAGTGCTGACCCCTGGCAGTGTGGCACTCTCAGTGCTGACCCCTGGCAATGTGGCACTCTCTCAGCGCTGACCCCCAAACAGTGCGGCACTCTCTCAGCGCTGACCCTCCAACAGTGTGGCACTCTCTCAGTGCTGAACACCCAACAGTACAGAAATCTCTCAGTGCTGACCCCCCAACAGTGCGGCACTCTCTCAGTGCTGACCGCTGGCAGTGTGGCACTCTCTCAGTGCTGACACCCTGGCAGTGCGGCACTCTCTCTGTGCTGACCCCTGGCAGTGTGGCACTCTCTCAGTGCTGACCCCTGGCAGTGTGGCACTCTCTCAGTGCTGAACCCTGGCAGTGTGGCACTGTCTCAGTGCTGACCCCTGGCAGTGTGGCACTCTCTCTGTGCTGACCCCTGGCAGTGTGGCACTCTCTCAGTGCTGACCCCCTGGCAGTGCGGCAATCTCTGAGTGCTGACCCTTGGCAGTGCTGCACTCTCTCAGTGCTGCCCCTGGCAGTGTGGCATTGTCTCAGTGCTGACCCCTGGCAGTGTGGCGCTCTCTCAGTGCTGACCCCCCAACAGTGTGGCACAATCTCAGTGCTGACCCCCCAATAGTGCGGCACTCTCTCAGCGCTGACCTCCCAACAGTGCGGCACTCTCTCAGTGCTGACCCCACAACAGTGCGGCACTCTCTCAGTGCTGACCCCCCAACTGTGTGGCACTCTCTCAGTGCTGACCCCCCAACAGCATGGCACTCTCTCAGTGCTGACCCCCCCAACAGTGTGGCACTCTCTCAGTGCTGAGCTCCCGGCAGTGTGGCATCCTCTCAGTGCTGACCCCCCAACAGTGCGGCACTCTCTCAGTGCTGACCCCCCAACAGTAGGGCACTCTCTCAGTGCTGACCCCTCAACAGTGCGGCACTCTCTCAGTGCTGACCCCCCAACAGTGCGGCACTCTCTCAGTGCTGACCCCTCAGGCAGAGCAGTGCTCTCTCAGTGCTGACCCCTGGCAGTGTGGCACTCTCTCAGTGCTGACGCCTGGCAGTGTGGCACTCTCTCAGTGCTGACCCCCCAACAGCGTGGCACTCTCTCAGTGCTGACCCCCCAACAGTGCGGCACTCTCTCAGTGCTGACCCCCCAACAGTGCTGCACTCTCTCAACGCTGACCCCCCAACAGTATGGCATTCTCTCAGTGCTGACCCCCCAACAGCGTGGCACTCTCTCAGTGCTGACACTTGGCAGTGCGGCACTCTCTCACTGCTGACCCCCTGGCAGTGTGGCACTGTCTCAGTTCTGACACCTGGCAGTGTGGCACTCTCTCTGTGCTGACCCCTGGCAGTGTGGCACTCTCTCACTGCTGACCCCCTGGCAGTGTGGCACTCTCTCAGTGCTGACCCCTGGCAGTGTGGCACTCTCTCAGTGTTGCCCCTGGCAGTGTGGCATTGTCTCAGTGCTGACCCCTGGCAGTGTGGCGCTCTCTCAGCGCTGACCCCCCAACAGTGCGGCACCCTCTCAGTGCTGACCCCCCAACAGTGTGGCACTCTCTCAGTGCTGACCCCCCAACAGTAGGGCACTCTCTCAGTGCTGACCCCTCAACAGTGCGGCACTCTCTCAGTGCTGACCCCCCATCAGTGCGGCACTCTCTCAGTGCTGACCCCTCAGGCAGAAAAGTGCTCTCTCAGTGCTGACCCCTGGCAGTGTGGCACTCTCTCAGTGCTGACGCCTGGCAGTGTGGCACTCTCTCAGTGCTGACGCCTGGCAGTGTGGCACTCTCACAGTGCTGACCCCCCAACAGTGTGTCACTCTCTCAGCGCGGACCCCCCAACAGCGTGGCACTCTCTCAGTGCTGAACCCCCAACAGTACAGAACTCTCTCAGTGCTGACCCCCCAACAGTGCGGCACTCTCTCAGTGCTGACCGCTGGCAGTGTGGCACTCTCTCAGTGCTGACACCCTGGCAGTGCGGCACTCTCTCTGTGGTGACCCCTGGCATTGTGGCACTCTCTCAGTGCTGAACCCTGGCAGTGTGGCACTGTCTCAGTGCTGAACCCTGGCAGTGTGGCACTGTCTCAGTGCTGACCCCTGGCAGTGTGGCACTCTCTCTGTGCTGACCCCTGGCAGTGTGGCACTCCCTCAGTGCTGACCCCCTGGCAGTGCGGCACTCTCTGAGTGCTGACCCTTGGCAGTGCTGCATTCTCTCAGTGCTGCCCCTGGCAGTGTGGCATTGTCTCAGTGCTGACCCCTGGCAGTGTGGCGCTCTCTCAGTGCTGACCCCCCAACAGTGTGGCACAATCTCAGTGCTGACCCCCCAATAGTGCGGCACTCTCTCAGCGCTGACCTCCCAACAGTGCGGCAACCTCTCAGTGCTGACCCTCCAACAGTGCGGCGCTCTCTCAGTGCTGACCCCTCCAGCAGGGCAGTGCTCCTTCAGTGTTGAACACCCTCCCCAACAGTGCGGCACTCTCTCAGCGCTGACCCCCCAACAGTCTGGCACTCTCTCAGTGCTGAACCCCAACAGTGTGGCACTCTCTCAGTGCTGATCCCTGGCAGTGTGGCACTCTCTCAGTGCTGACCCCTGGCAGTGTGGCACTCTCTCAGTGCTGACCCGCCAACAGTGCGGCACTCTCTCAGTGCTGACCCCCCAACAGCGCGGCACTCTCTCAGTGCTGACCCCCCAACAGTGCGGCACTCTCTCAGTGCTGACCCCCCAACAGTGCTGCACTCTCTCAACGCTGACCCCCCAACAGTATGGCATTCTCTCAGTGCTGACCCCCAACAGCGTGGCACTCTCTCAGTGCTGACACTTGGCAGTGCGGCACTCTCTCACTGCTGACCCCCTGGCAGTGTGGCACTGTCTCAGTTCTGACACCTGGCAGTGTGGCACTCTCTCTGTGCTGACCCCTGGCAGTGTGGCACTCTCTCACTGCTGACCCCCTGGCAGTGTGGTACTCTCTCAGTGCTGACTCCCCAACAGTGCGGCGCTCTCTCAGTGCTGACACTTGGCAGTGTGGCACTCTCTCAGTGCTAACCCCTGGCAGTGTGGCACTCTCTCAGTGTTGCCCCTGGCAGTGTGGCATTGTCTCAGTGCTGACCCCTGGCAGTGTGGCGCTCTCTCAGCGCTGACCCCCCAACAGTGCGGCACCCTCTCAGTGCTGACCCCCCAACAGTGCGGCACTCTCTCAGTGCTGACCCCCCAACAGTAGGGCACTCTCTCAGTGCTGACCCCCCAACAGTGCGGCACTCTCTCAGTGCGGACCCCTCAGGCAGGGCAGTGCTCCTTCAGTGTTGAACCCCCTCCCCAACAGTGCGGCACTCTCTCAGTGCTGACCCCTGGCAGTGTGGCACTCTCACAGTGCTGACCCCCCAACAGTGTGGCACTCTCTCAGCGCTGACCCCCCAACAGTGTGGCACTCTCTCAGTGCTGACCCCCCAACAGTGTGGCACTCTCTCAGTGCTGACCCCCCAACAGTGTGGCACTCTCTCTGTGCTGACCCCTGGCATTGCAGCACTCTCTCAGTGCTGACCCCTGGCAGTGTGGCACTCTCTCACTGCTGACCCCCTGGCAGTGCGGCACTCTCTCTGTGCTGACCCCTGGCAGTGTGGCACTCTCTCAGTGCTGAACCCTGGCAGTGTGGCACTGTCTCAGTGCTGACCCCTGGCAGTGTGGCACACTCTCTGTGCTGACCCCTGGCAGTGTGGCACTCTCTCAGTGCTGACCCCCTGGCAGTGTGGCACTCTCTCAGTGCGGACCCCCTGGCAGTGCGGCACTCTCTCAGTGCTGACCCTTGGCAGTGCTGCACTCTCTCAGTGCTGAACCCTGGCAGTGTGGCATTGTCTCAGTGCTGACCCCTGGCAGTGTGGCACAATCTCAGTGCTGACCCCTGGCAGTGTGGCGCTCTCTCAGTGCTGACCCCCCAACAGTGTGGCACAATCTCAGTGCTGACCCCCCAATAGTGCGGCACTCTCTCAGCGCTGACCTCCCAACAGTACGGCAACCTCTCAGTGCTGACACCCCAACAGTGCGGCACTCTCTCAGTGCTGACCTCCCAACAGTGTGGCACTCTCTCAGTGCTGAGCCCCCGGCAGTGTGGCACTCTCTCAGTGCTGACCCCCCAAAAGTGCGGAGCTCTCTCAGTGCTGCCCCCTCCAGCAGGTCAGTACTCCTTCAGTGTTGAACCCCCTCCCCAACAGTGCGGCACTCTCTCAGCGCTGACCCCCCAACAGTCTGGCACTCTCTCAGTGCTGACCCCCCAACATTGTGGCACTCTCTCAGTGCTGACCCCCCGGCAGTGTGGCACTCTCTCAGTGCTGACCCCTGGTAGTGTGGCACTCTCTCAGTGCTGACCCCTGGCAGTGTGGCACTCTCAGTGCTGACCCCTGGCAATGTGGCACTCTCTCAGCGCTGACCCCCAAACAGTGCGGCACTCTCTCAGCGCTGACCCTCCAACAGTGTGGCATTCTCTCAGTGCTGACCCCCCAACAGTGTGGCACTCCCTCAGTGCTGACCCCCCAACAGTTTCGCACTCTCTCAGTGCTGACCCCTTCAGCAGGGCAGTGCTCCTTCAGTGTTGAACCCCCTCCCCAACAGGGCGGCACTCTCTCAGTGCTGACCCCCCAACAGTGTGGCACTCTCTCAGTGCTGACCCCCCAACAGTGTGACACTTTCTGAGTGCTGACCCCTCAGGCAGTGCAGTGCTCCTTCAGTGTTGAACCCCCTCCCCAACAGCGTGGGACTCTCTCAGTGCTGAACACCAACAGTGCAGAACTCTCTCAGTTCTGACCCCCCAACAGTGCGGCACTCTCTCAGTGCTGACCGCTGGCAGTGTGGCACTCTCTCAGTGCTGACACCCTGGCAGTGCGGCACTCTCTCTGTGCTGACCCCTGGCAGTGTGGCACTCTCTCAGTGCTGAACCCTGGCAGTGTGGCACTGTCTCAGTGCTGACCCCTGGCAGTGTGGCACTCTCTCTGTGCTGAACCCTGGCAGTTTGGCACTGTCTCAGTGCTGACCTCTGGCAGTGTGGCACTCTCTCTGTGCTGACCCCCGGCAGTGTGGCACTCTCTCAGTGCTGACCCCCTGGCAGTGCAGCACTCTCTGAGTGCTGACCCTTGGCAGTGCTGCACTCTCTCAGTGCTGCCCCTGGCAGTGTGGCATTGTCTCAGTGCTGACCCCTGGCAGTGTGGCGCTCTCTCAGTGCTGACCCCCCAACAGTGTGGCACAATCTCAGTGCTGACCCCCCCAATAGTGCGGCACTCTCTCAGCGCTGACCTCCCAACAGTGCGGCAACCTCTCAGTGCTGACACCCCAACAGTGCGGCACTCTCAGTGCTGACCCCACAACAGTGCGGCACTCTCTCAGTGCTGACCCCCCAACTGTGTGGCACTCTCTCAGTGCTGACCCCCCAACAGCATGGCACTCTCTCAGTGCTGACCCCCCAACTGTGTGGCACTCTCTCAGTGCTGACCCCCCAACAGTGTGGCACTCTCTCAGTGCTGACCCCACAACAGTGCGGCACTCTCTCAGTGCTGAGCCTCCAACAGTGTGGCACTCTCTCAGTGCTGACCCCCCAACAGTGTGGCACTCTCTCAGTGCTGAGCCCCCGGCAGTGTGGCACTCTCTCAGTGCTGACCCCCCAACAGGGCGGAGCTCTCTCAGTGCTGACCCCTCCAGCAGGGCAGTGCTCCTTCAGTGTTGAACCCCCTCCCCAACAGTGCGGCACTCTCTCAGCGCTGACCCCCCAACAGTGTGACACTCTCTCAGTGCTGACCCCCCAACAGTGTGACACTCTCTCAGTGCTGACCCCTCAGGCAGTGCAGTGCTCCTTCAGTGTTGAACCCCCTCCCCAACAGCGTGGCGCTCTCTCAGTGCTGACCCCTGGCAGTATGGCACTCTCTCAGTGCTGACGCCTGGCAGTGTGGCACTCTCACAGTGCTGACCCCCTGGCAGTGTGGCACTCTCTCTGGCACTCTCTCAGTGCTGAACCCCCAACAGTGCAGAACTCTCTCAGTGCTGAACCCCCAACAGTGTGGCACTCTCTCAGTGCTGACCACTGGCAGTGTGGCACTCTCTCACTGCTGACCCCCTGGCAGTGCGGCACTCTCTCTGTGCTGACCCCTGGCAGTGTGGCACTCTCTCAGTGCTGAAACCTGGCAGTGTGGCACTGTCTCAGTGCTGACCCCTGGCAGTGTGACACTCTCTCTGTGCTGACCCCTGGCAGTGTGGCACTCTCTCAGTGCTGACCCCTGGCAGTGTGGCACTCTCTCAGTGCTGACCCTTGGCAGTGCTGCACTCTCTCAGTGCTGCCCCTGGCAGTGTGGCATTGTCTCAGTGCTGACCCCTGGCAGTGTGGCGCTCTATCAGTGCTGACCCCCCAACAGTGTGGCACAATCTCAGTGCTGACCCCCCAATAGTGCGGCACTCTCTCAGCGCTGACCTCCCAACAGTGCGGCACTCTCTCAGTGCTGAACCCTCAACAGTGTGGCACTCTCTCGTGCTGACCCCCAATTGTGTGGCACTCTCTCAGTGCTGACCCCCCAACAGTGTGGCACTCTCTCAGTGCTGACACCCCAACAGTGCGGCACTCTCTCGTGCTGACCCCCAATTGTGTGGCACTCTCTCAGTGCTGACCCCCCAACAGTGTGGCACTCTCTCAGTGCTGACCCCTGGCAGTGTGGCACTCTCTCAGTGCTGACCCCTGGCAGTGTGGCACTCTCTCAGTGCTGACCCCCCAACAGTGTGGCACAATCTCAGTGCTGACCCCCCAATAGTGCGGCACTCTCTCAGCGCTGACCTCCCAACAGTGCAGCAACCTCTCAGTGCTGACCCCACAACAGTGCGGCACTCTCTCAGCGCTGACCTCCCAACAGTGCAGCAACCTCTCAGTGCTGACCCCACAACAGTGCGGCACTCTCTCGTGCTGACCCCCCAACAGTGTGGCACTCTCTCAGTGCTGACCCCCCGGCAGTGTGGCACTCTCTCAGTGCTGACCCCTGGCAGTGTGGCACTCTCTCAGTGCTGAGCCCTGGCAATGTGGCACTCTCTCAGTGCTGACCACCCAGCAGTGTGGCACTCTCTCAGTGCTGACCCCTGGCAGTGTGGCACTCTCTCAGTGCTGACCCCCCAACAGTGTGGCACTCTCTCAGTGCTGACCCCCCGGCAGTGTGGCACTCTCTCAGTGCTGACCCCTGGCAGTGTGGCACTCTCTCAGTGCTGAGCCCTGGCAATGTGGCACTCTCTCAGTGCTGACCACCCAGCAGTGTGGCACTCTCTCAGTGCTGACCCCTGGCAGTGTGGCACTCTCTCAGTGCTGACCACCCAGCAGTGTGGCATTGTCTCAGTGCTGACCACTGGCAGTTTGGCGCTCTCTCAGTGCTCACCCCACAACTGTGCTGCACTCTCTCAGCGTTGACCCCCCAACAGTGCGGCACTCTCTCAGTGCTGACCCCTCAGGCATGGCAGTGCTCCTTCAGTGTTGAACCCCCTCCCCAACAGCGTGGTGCTCTCTCAGTGCTGACCCCTCAGGCAGAGCAGTGCTCTCTCAGTGCTGACCCCTGCCAGTATGGCACTCTCTCAGTGCTGACGCCTGGCAGTGTGGCATTCTCACAGTGCTGACCCCCCAACAGTGTGGCACTCTCTCAGCGCTGACCCCCCAACAGCGTGGCACTCTCTCAGTGCTGAACACCCAACAGTGCAGAACTCTCTCAGTGCTGACCCCCCAACAGTGCGGCACTCTCTCAGTGCTGACCGCTGGCAGTGTGGCACTCTCTCAGTGCTGACACCCTGGCAGTGCGGCACTCTCTCTGTCCTGACCCCTGGCAGTGTGGCACTCTCTCAGTGCTGAACCCTGGCAGTGTGGCACTGTCTCAGTGCTGACCCCTGGCAGTGTGGCACTCTCTCAGTGCTGAACCCTGGCAGTGTGGCACTGTCTCAGTGCTGACCCCTGGCAGTGTGGCACTCTCTCTGTGCTGACCCCTGGCAGTGTGGCACTCTCTCAGTGCTGACCCCCTGGCAGTGCGGCACTCTCTGAGTGCTGACACTTGGCAGTGCTGCACTCTCTCAGTGCTGCCCCTGCCAGTGTGGCATTGTCTCAGTGCTGACCCCTGGCAGTGTGGCATTGTCTCAGTGCTGATCCCTGGCAGTGTGGCGCTCTCTCAGTGCTGACCCCCCAACAGTGTGGCACAATCTCAGTGCTGACCCCCCAATAGTGCGGCACTCTCTCAGCGCTGACCTCCCAACAGTGCGGCAACCTCTCAGTGCTGACACCCCAACAGTGCGGCACTCTCTCAGTGCTGACCCCACAACAGTGCGGCACTCTCTCAGTGCTGACCCCCCAACTGTGTGGCACTCTCTCAGTGCTGACCCCCCAACAGCATGGCACTCTCTCAGTGCTGACCCCCCAACTGTGTGGCTCTCTCTCAGTGCTGATCACTGACAATGTGGCACTCTCTCAGTGCTGACCCCCCAACAGTCTGGCACTCTCTCAGTGCTGACTCCCCAACAGTGTGGCACTCTCTCAGTGCTGATCACTGACAATGTGGCACTCTCTCAGTGCTGACCCCCCAACTGTGTGGCACTCTATCAGTGCTGACCCCCGGCAGTGTGGCACTCTCTCAGTGCTGACTCCTGGTAGTGTGGCACTCTCTCAGTGCTGACCCCTGGCAGTGTGGCACTCTCAGTGCTGACCCCTGGCAATGTGGCACTCTCTCAGCGCTGACCCCCAAACAGTGCGGCACTCTCTCAGCGCTGACCCTCCAACAGTGTGGCACTCTCTCAGTGCTGACCCCCCAACAGTGTGGCACTCCCTCAGTGCTGACCCCCCAACAGTTTCGCACTCTCTCAGTGCTGACCCCTCCAGCAGTGCAGTGCTCCTTCAGTGTTGAACCCTCTCCCCAACAGTGCGGCACTCTCTCAGTGCTGACCCCTCAGGCAGGGCAGTGCTCCTTCAGTGTTGAACCCCCTCCCCAACAGCGTGGCGCTCTCTCAGTGCTGACCCTGGCAATATGGCACTCACTCAGTGCTGACGCCTGGCAGTGTGGCACTCTCACAGTGCTGACCCCCTGGCAGTGTGGCACTCTCTCTGGCACTCTCTCAGTGCTGAACCCCCAACAGTGCAGAACTCTCTCAGTGCTGACCCACCAACAGTGTGGCACTCTCTCAGTGCTGACCCCTGGCAGTGTGGCACTCTCTCACTGCTGACCCCCTGGCAGTGCGGCACTCTCTCTGTGCTGACCCCTGGCAGTTTGGCACTCTCTCAGTGCTGAAACCTGGCAGTGTGGCACTGTCTCAGTGCTGACCCCTGGCAGTGTGGCACTCTCTCTGTGCTGACCCCTGGCAGTGTGGCACTCTCTCAGTGCTGACCCCCTGGCAGTGCGGCACTCTCTCAGTGCTGACCCTTGGCAGTGCTGCACTCCCTCAGTGCTGCCCCTGGCAGTGTGGCATTGTTTCAGTGCTGACCCCTGGCAGTGTGGCGCTCTCTCAGTGCTGACCCCACAACAGTGTGGCACAATCTCAGTGCTGAACCCCCAATAGTGCGGCACTCTCTCAGCGCTGACCTCCCAACAGTGCGGCAACCTCTCAGTGCTGACCCCCCAACTGTGTGGCACTCTCTCAGTGCTGACCCCCCCAACAGTGTGGCACTCTCTCAGTGCTGACCCCCCAACAGTCTGGCACTCTCTCAGTTCTGACACCCCAACAGTGTGGCACTCTCTCAGTGCTGATCACTGACAGTGTGGCACTCTCTCAGTGCTGACCCGCCAACAGTGCGGCACTCTCTCAGTGCTGACGCCCCAACAGTGTGGCACTCCCTCAGTGCTGACCCCCCGGCAGTGTGGCACTCTCTCAGTGCTGACCCCTGGTAGTGTGGCACTCTCTCAGTGCTGACCCCTGGCAGTGTGGCACTCTCAGTGCTGACCCCTGGCAATGTGGCACTCTCTCAGCGCTGACCCCCAAACAGTGCGGCACTCTCTCAGCGCTGACCCCCCAACAGTTTCGCACTCTCTCAGTGCTGACCCCCCAACAGTGTGGCACTCTCTCAGTGCTGACCCCCCAACAGTTTCGCACTCTCTCAGTGCTGACCCCCCAACAGTTTCGCACTCTCTCAGTGCTGACCCCCCAACAGTTTCGCACTCTCTCAGTGCTGACCCCTCCAGCAGTGCAGTGCTCCTTCAGTGTTGAACCCCCTCCCCAACAGTGCGGCACTCTCTCAGTGCTGACCCCTCAGGCAGGGCAGTGCTCCTTCAGTGTTGAACCCCCTCCCCAACAGTGTGGCACTCTCTCAGTGCTGACCCCTGGCAGTGTGGCACTCTCTCAGTGCTGACCCCTGGCAGTATGGCACTCTCTCAGTGCTGACGCCTGGCAGTGTGGCACTCTCACAGTGCTGACCCCCTGGCAGTGTGGCACTCTCTCTGGCACTCTCTCAGTGCTGAACCCCCAACAGTGCAGAACTCTCTCAGTGCTGACCCCCCAACAGTGTGGCACTCTCTCAGTGCTGACCCCTGGCAGTGTGGCACTCTCTCAGTGCTGACCCCCTGGCAGTGCGGCACTCTCTCTGTGCTGACCCCTGGCAGTGTGGCACTCTCTCAGTGCTGAAACCTGGCAGTGTGGCACTGTCTCAGTGCTGACCCCTGGCAGTGTGGCACTCTCTCTGTGCTGACCCCTGGCAGTGCGGCACTCTCTCAGTGCTGACCCTTGGCAGTGCTGCACTCTCTCAGTGCTGCCCCTGGCAGTGTGGCATTGTCTCAGTGCTGACCCCTGGCAGTGTGGCGCTCTCTCAGTGCTGACCCCCCAACAGTGTGGCACAATCTCAGTGCTGACCCCCCAATAGTGCGGCACTCTCTCAGCGCTAACCTCCCAACAGTGCGGCACTCTCTCAGTGCTGACACCCCAACAGTGCGGCACTCTCTCAGTGCTGACCCCACAACAGTGCGGCACTCTCTCAGTGCTGACCCCCCAACTGTGTGGCACTCTCTCAGTGCTGACCCCTGGCAGTGTGGCACTCTCTCAGTGCTGAGCCCTGGCAGTGTGGCACTCTCTCAGTGCTGACCACCCAGCAGTGTGGCACTCTCTCAGTGCTGACCCCTGGCAGTGTGGCACTCTCTCAGTGCTGACCGCCCAGCAGTGTGGCATTGTCTCAGTGCTGACCACTGGCAGTTTGGCGCTCTCTCAGTGCTCACCCCCCAACTGTGCTGCACTCTCTCAGCGTTGACCCCCCAACAGTGCGGCACTCTCTCAGTGCTGACCCCTCAGGCAGAGCAGTGCTCTCTCAGTGCTGACCCCTGGCAGTGTGGCACTCTCTCAGTGCTGACGCCTGGCAGTGTGGCACTCTCTCAGTGCTAACGCCTGGCAGTGTGGCACTCTCACAGTGCTGTCCCCCCAACAGTGTGTCACTCTCACAGCGCGGACCCCCCAACAGCGTGGCACTCTCTCAGTGCTGAACACCCAACAGTACAGAACTCTCTCAGTGCTGACCCCCCAACAGTGCGGCACTCTCTCAGTGCTGACCGCTGGCAGTGTGGCACTCTCTCAGTGCTGACACCCTGGCAGTGCGGCACTCTCTCTGTGCTGACCCCTGGCAGTGTGGCACTCTCTCAGTGCTGAACCCTGGCAGTGTGGCACTCTCTCAGTGCTGACCCCTGGCAGTGTGGCACTCACTCAGTGCTGAACCCTGGCAGTGTGGCACTGTCTCAGTGCTGACCCCTGGCAGTGTGGCACTCTCTCTCTGCTGACCCCTGGCAGTGTGGCACTCTCTCAGTGCTGACCCCCTGGCAGTGCGGCAATCTCTGAGTGCTGACCCTTGGCAGTGCTGCACTCTCTCAGTGCTGCCCCTGGCAGTGTGGCATTGTCTCAGTGCTGACCCCTGGCAGTGTGGCGCTCTCTCAGTGCTGACCCCCCAACAGTGTGGCACAATCTCAGTGCTGACCCCCCAATAGTGCGGCACTCTCTCAGCGCTGACCTCCCAACAGTGCGGCAACCTCTCAGTGCTGACCCCCCAACTGTGTGGCACTCTCTCAGTGCTGACCCCCCAACAGTGTGGCACTCTCTCAGTGCTGACCCCCCAACAGTCTGGCACTCTCTCAGTTCTGACACCCCAACAGTGTGGCACTCTCTCAGTGCTGATCACTGACAGTGTGGCACTCTCTCAGTGCTGACCCGCCAACAGTGCGGCACTCTCTCAGTGCTGACGCCCCAACAGTGTGGCACTCCCTCAGTGCTGACCCCCCGGCAGTGTGGCACTCTCTCAGTGCTGACCCCTGGTAGTGTGGCACTCTCTCAGTGCTGACCCCTGGCAGTGTGGCACTCTCAGTGCTGACCCCTGGCAATGTGGCACTCTCTCAGCGCTGACCCCCAAACAGTGCGGCACTCTCTCAGCGCTGACCCCCCAACAGTTTCGCACTCTCTCAGTGCTGACCCCCCAACAGTGTGGCACTCTCTCAGTGCTGACCCCCCAACAGTTTCGCACTCTCTCAGTGCTGACCCCCCAACAGTTTCGCACTCTCTCAGTGCTGACCCCCCAACAGTTTCGCACTCTCTCAGTGCTGACCCCTCCAGCAGTGCAGTGCTCCTTCAGTGTTGAACCCCCTCCCCAACAGTGCGGCACTCTCTCAGTGCTGACCCCTCAGGCAGGGCAGTGCTCCTTCAGTGTTGAACCCCCTCCCCAACAGTGTGGCACTCTCTCAGTGCTGACCCCTGGCAGTGTGGCACTCTCTCAGTGCTGACCCCTGGCAGTATGGCACTCTCTCAGTGCTGACGCCTGGCAGTGTGGCACTCTCACAGTGCTGACCCCCTGGCAGTGTGGCACTCTCTCTGGCACTCTCTCAGTGCTGAACCCCCAACAGTGCAGAACTCTCTCAGTGCTGACCCCCCAACAGTGTGGCACTCTCTCAGTGCTGACCCCTGGCAGTGTGGCACTCTCTCAGTGCTGACCCCCTGGCAGTGCGGCACTCTCTCTGTGCTGACCCCTGGCAGTGTGGCACTCTCTCAGTGCTGAAACCTGGCAGTGTGGCACTGTCTCAGTGCTGACCCCTGGCAGTGTGGCACTCTCTCTGTGCTGACCCCTGGCAGTGCGGCACTCTCTCAGTGCTGACCCTTGGCAGTGCTGCACTCTCTCAGTGCTGCCCCTGGCAGTGTGGCATTGTCTCAGTGCTGACCCCTGGCAGTGTGGCGCTCTCTCAGTGCTGACCCCCCAACAGTGTGGCACAATCTCAGTGCTGACCCCCCAATAGTGCGGCACTCTCTCAGCGCTAACCTCCCAACAGTGCGGCACTCTCTCAGTGCTGACACCCCAACAGTGCGGCACTCTCTCAGTGCTGACCCCACAACAGTGCGGCACTCTCTCAGTGCTGACCCCCCAACTGTGTGGCACTCTCTCAGTGCTGACCCCTGGCAGTGTGGCACTCTCTCAGTGCTGAGCCCTGGCAGTGTGGCACTCTCTCAGTGCTGACCACCCAGCAGTGTGGCACTCTCTCAGTGCTGACCCCTGGCAGTGTGGCACTCTCTCAGTGCTGACCGCCCAGCAGTGTGGCATTGTCTCAGTGCTGACCACTGGCAGTTTGGCGCTCTCTCAGTGCTCACCCCCCAACTGTGCTGCACTCTCTCAGCGTTGACCCCCCAACAGTGCGGCACTCTCTCAGTGCTGACCCCTCAGGCAGAGCAGTGCTCTCTCAGTGCTGACCCCTGGCAGTGTGGCACTCTCTCAGTGCTGACGCCTGGCAGTGTGGCACTCTCTCAGTGCTAACGCCTGGCAGTGTGGCACTCTCACAGTGCTGTCCCCCCAACAGTGTGTCACTCTCACAGCGCGGACCCCCCAACAGCGTGGCACTCTCTCAGTGCTGAACACCCAACAGTACAGAACTCTCTCAGTGCTGACCCCCCAACAGTGCGGCACTCTCTCAGTGCTGACCGCTGGCAGTGTGGCACTCTCTCAGTGCTGACACCCTGGCAGTGCGGCACTCTCTCTGTGCTGACCCCTGGCAGTGTGGCACTCTCTCAGTGCTGAACCCTGGCAGTGTGGCACTCTCTCAGTGCTGACCCCTGGCAGTGTGGCACTCACTCAGTGCTGAACCCTGGCAGTGTGGCACTGTCTCAGTGCTGACCCCTGGCAGTGTGGCACTCTCTCTCTGCTGACCCCTGGCAGTGTGGCACTCTCTCAGTGCTGACCCCCTGGCAGTGCGGCAATCTCTGAGTGCTGACCCTTGGCAGTGCTGCACTCTCTCAGTGCTGCCCCTGGCAGTGTGGCATTGTCTCAGTGCTGACCCCTGGCAGTGTGGCGCTCTCTCAGTGCTGACCCCCCAACAGTGTGGCACAATCTCAGTGCTGACCCCCCAATAGTGCGGCACTCTCTCAGCGCTGACCTCCCAACAGTGCGGCAACCTCTCAGTGCTGACACCCCAACAGTGCGGCACTCTCTCAGTGCTGCTCCCAGAACAGTGCTGCACTCTCTCAGTGCTGACCCCCCAACTGTGTGGCACTCTCTCAGTGCTGACCCCCCAACAGCATGGCACTCTCTCAGTGCTGACCCCCCAACAGTGTGGCACTCTCTCAGTGCTGAGCCCCCGGCAGTGTGGCACTCTCTCAGTGCTGAGCCCCCAACAGTGCAGCGCTCTCTCAGTGCTGACCCTCCAACAGTGCGGCGCTCTCTCAGTGCTGACCCCTCCAGCAGGGCAGTGCTCCTTCAGTGTTGAACACCCTCCCCAGCAGTGCGGCACTCTCTCAGCGCTGACCCCCCAACAGTCTGGCACTCTCTCAGTGCTGAAACCCCAACAGTGTGGCACTCTCTCAGTGCTGATCCCTGGCAGTGTGGCACTCTCTCAGTGCTGATCCCTGGCAGTGTGGCACTCTCTCAGTGCTGACCCGCCAACAGTGCGGCACTCTCTCAGTGCTGACCCCCCAACAGTGCTGCACTCTCTCAACGCTGACCCCCCAACAGTATGGCACTCTCTCAGCGCTGACCCCCCAACAGCGTGGCACTCTCTCAACGCTGACCCCCCAACAGTGTGGCACTCTCTCAGCGCTGACCCCCCAACAGCGTGGCACTCTCTCAGTGCTGACCCCCCAACAGTGCGGCACTCTCTCAGTGCTGACCCCCCAACAGTGCTGCACTCTCTCAACGCTGACCCCCCAACAGTATGGCATTCTCTCAGTGCTGACCCCCCAACAGCGTGGCACTCTCTCAGTGCTGACACTTGGCAGTGTGGCACTGTCTCAGTTCTGACACCTGGCAGTGTGGCACTCTCTCTGTGCTGACCCCTGGCAGTGTGGCACTCTCTCAGTGCTGACGCCTGGCAGTGTGGCACTCTCACAGTGCTGACCCCCTGGCAGTGTGGCACTCTCTCTGGACTGAACCCTGGCAGTGTGGCACTCTCTCAGTGCTGAACCCTGGCAGTGTGGCACAGTCTCAGTGCTGACCCCTGGCAGTGTGGCACTCTCTCTGTGCTGACCCCTGGCAGTGTGGCACTCTCTCAGTGCTGACCCCCTGGCAGTGAGGCACTCTCTCAGTGCTGACCCCCCAACAGTGTGGCACTATCTCAGTGCTGACCCCCCAACAGTGTGGCACTATCTCAGTGCTGACCCCCCCAACAGTGTGGCACTCTCTCAGTGCTGACCCCCTGGCAGTGTTGCACTCTCTCAGTGCTGACCCCCCAACAGTGCGGCGCTCTCTCAGTGCTGCCCCCTCCAGCAGGGCAGTGCTCCTTCAGTGTTGAATCCCCTCCCCAACAGTGCGGCACTCTCTCAGCGCTGACCCCCTAACAGTCTGGCACTCTCTCAGTGCTGACTCCCCAACAGTGCGGCACTCTCTCAGCGCTGACCCCCCAACAGTCTGGCACACTCTCAGTTCTGACACCCCAACAGTGTGGCACTCTCTCAGTGCTGATCACTGACAGTGTGGCTCTCTCTCAGTGCTGACCCGCCAACAGTGCGGCACTCTCACAGTGCTGACCCCCCAACAGTGTGGCACTCTCTCAGTGCTGACCCCCCGGCAGTGTGGCACTCTCTCAGTGCTGACCCCTGGTAGTGTGGCACTCTCTCAGTGCTGACCCCTGGCAGTGTGGCACTCTCAGTGCTGACCCCTGGCAATGTGGCACTCTCTCAGCGCTGACCCCCAAACAGTGCGGCACTCTCTCAGCGCTGACCCTCCAACAGTGTGGCACTCTCTCAGTGCTGAACACCCAACAGTACAGAAATCTCTCAGTGCTGACCCCCCAACAGTGCGGCACTCTCTCAGTGCTGACCGCTGGCAGTGTGGCACTCTCTCAGTGCTGACACCCTGGCAGTGCGGCACTCTCTCTGTGCTGACCCCTGGCAGTGTGGCACTCTCTCAGTGCTGACCCCTGGCAGTGTGGCACTCTCTCAGTGCTGAACCCTGGCAGTGTGGCACTGTCTCAGTGCTGACCCCTGGCAGTGTGGCACTCTCTCTGTGCTGACCCCTGGCAGTGTGGCACTCTCTCAGTGCTGACCCCCTGGCAGTGCGGCAATCTCTGAGTGCTGACCCTTGGCAGTGCTGCACTCTCTCAGTGCTGCCCCTGGCAGTGTGGCATTGTCTCAGTGCTGACCCCTGGCAGTGTGGCGCTCTCTCAGTGCTGACCCCCCAACAGTGTGGCACAATCTCAGTGCTGACCCCCCAATAGTGCGGCACTCTCTCAGCGCTGACCTCCCAACAGTGCGGCACTCTCTCAGTGCTGACCCCACAACAGTGCGGCACTCTCTCAGTGCTGACCCCCCAACTGTGTGGCACTCTCTCAGTGCTGACCCCCCCAACAGCATGGCACTCTCTCAGTGCTGACCCCCCAACAGTGTGGCACTCTCTCAGTGCTGAGCTCCCGGCAGTGTGGCATCCTCTCAGTGCTGACCCCCCAACAGTGCGGCACTCTCTCAGTGCTGACCCCCCAACAGTAGGGCACTCTCTCAGTGCTGACCCCTCAACAGTGCGGCACTCTCTCAGTGCTGACCCCCCAACAGTGCGGCACTCTCTCAGTGCTGACCCCTCAGGCAGAGCAGTGCTCTCTCAGTGCTGACCCCTGGCAGTGTGGCACTCTCTCAGTGCTGACGCCTGGCAGTGTGGCACTCTCTCAGTGCTGACCCCCCAACAGCGTGGCACTCTCTCAGTGCTGACCCCCCAACAGTGCGGCACTCTCTCAGTGCTGACCCCCCAACAGTGCTGCACTCTCTCAACGCTGACCCCCCAACAGTATGGCATTCTCTCAGTGCTGACCCCCCAACAGCGTGGCACTCTCTCAGTGCTGACACTTGGCAGTGCGGCACTCTCTCACTGCTGACCCCCTGGCAGTGTGGCACTGTCTCAGTTCTGAGACCTGGCAGTGTGGCACTCTCTCTGTGCTGACCCCTGGCAGTGTGGCACTCTCTCACTGCTGACCCCCTGGCAGTGTGGCACTCTCTCAGTGCTGACTCCCCAACAGTGCGGCGCTCTCTCAGTGCTGACACTTGGCAGTGTGGCACTCTCTCAGTGCTGACCCCTGGCAGTGTGGCACTCTCTCAGTGTTGCCCCTGGCAGTGTGGCATTGTCTCAGTGCTGACCCCTGGCAGTGTGGCGCTCTCTCAGCGCTGACCCCCCAACAGTGCGGCACCCTCTCAGTGCTGACCCCCCAACAGTGTGGCACTCTCTCAGTGCTGACCCCCCAACAGTAGGGCACTCTCTCAGTGCTGACCCCTCAACAGTGCGGCACTCTCTCAGTGCTGACCCCCCATCAGTGCGGCACTCTCTCAGTGCTGACCCCTCAGGCAGAAAAGTGCTCTCTCAGTGCTGACCCCTGGCAGTGTGGCACTCTCTCAGTGCTGACGCCTGGCAGTGTGGCACTCTCTCAGTGCTGACGCCTGGCAGTGTGGCACTCTCACAGTGCTGACCCCCCAACAGTGTGTCACTCTCTCAGCGCGGACCCCCCAACAGCGTGGCACTCTCTCAGTGCTGAACCCCCAACAGTACAGAACTCTCTCAGTGCTGACCCCCCAACAGTGCGGCACTCTCTCAGTGCTGACCGCTGGCAGTGTGGCACTCTCTCAGTGCTGACACCCTGGCAGTGCGGCACTCTCTCTGTGGTGACCCCTGGCATTGTGGCACTCTCTCAGTGCTGAACCCTGGCAGTGTGGCACTGTCTCAGTGCTGAACCCTGGCAGTGTGGCACTGTCTCAGTGCTGACCCCTGGCAGTGTGGCACTCTCTCTGTGCTGACCCCTGGCAGTGTGGCACTCCCTCAGTGCTGACCCCCTGGCAGTGCGGCACTCTCTGAGTGCTGACCCTTGGCAGTGCTGCATTCTCTCAGTGCTGCCCCTGGCAGTGTGGCATTGTCTCAGTGCTGACCCCTGGCAGTGTGGCGCTCTCTCAGTGCTGACCCCCCAACAGTGTGGCACAATCTCAGTGCTGACCCCCCAATAGTGCGGCACTCTCTCAGCGCTGACCTCCCAACAGTGCGGCAACCTCTCAGTGCTGACCCTCCAACAGTGCGGCGCTCTCTCAGTGCTGACCCCTCCAGCAGGGCAGTGCTCCTTCAGTGTTGAACACCCTCCCCAACAGTGCGGCACTCTCTCAGCGCTGACCCCCCAACAGTCTGGCACTCTCTCAGTGCTGAACCCCAACAGTGTGGCACTCTCTCAGTGCTGATCCCTGGCAGTGTGGCACTCTCTCAGTGCTGACCCCTGGCAGTGTGGCACTCTCTCAGTGCTGACCCGCCAACAGTGCGGCACTCTCTCAGTGCTGACCCCCCAACAGCGCGGCACTCTCTCAGTGCTGACCCCCCAACAGTGCGGCACTCTCTCAGTGCTGACCCCCCAACAGTGCTGCACTCTCTCAACGCTGACCCCCCAACAGTATGGCATTCTCTCAGTGCTGACCCCCAACAGCGTGGCACTCTCTCAGTGCTGACACTTGGCAGTGCGGCACTCTCTCACTGCTGACCCCCTGGCAGTGTGGCACTGTCTCAGTTCTGACACCTGGCAGTGTGGCACTCTCTCTGTGCTGACCCCTGGCAGTGTGGCACTCTCTCACTGCTGACCCCCTGGCAGTGTGGTACTCTCTCAGTGCTGACTCCCCAACAGTGCGGCGCTCTCTCAGTGCTGACACTTGGCAGTGTGGCACTCTCTCAGTGCTAACCCCTGGCAGTGTGGCACTCTCTCAGTGTTGCCCCTGGCAGTGTGGCATTGTCTCAGTGCTGACCCCTGGCAGTGTGGCGCTCTCTCAGCGCTGACCCCCCAACAGTGCGGCACCCTCTCAGTGCTGACCCCCCAACAGTGCGGCACTCTCTCAGTGCTGACCCCCCAACAGTAGGGCACTCTCTCAGTGCTGACCCCCCAACAGTGCGGCACTCTCTCAGTGCGGACCCCTCAGGCAGGGCAGTGCTCCTTCAGTGTTGAACCCCCTCCCCAACAGTGCGGCACTCTCTCAGTGCTGACCCCTGGCAGTGTGGCACTCTCACAGTGCTGACCCCCCAACAGTGTGGCACTCTCTCAGCGCTGACCCCCCAACAGTGTGGCACTCTCTCAGTGCTGACCCCCCAACAGTGTGGCACTCTCTCAGTGCTGACCCCCCAACAGTGTGGCACTCTCTCTGTGCTGACCCCTGGCATTGCAGCACTCTCTCAGTGCTGACCCCTGGCAGTGTGGCACTCTCTCACTGCTGACCCCCTGGCAGTGCGGCACTCTCTCTGTGCTGACCCCTGGCAGTGTGGCACTCTCTCAGTGCTGAACCCTGGCAGTGTGGCACTGTCTCAGTGCTGACCCCTGGCAGTGTGGCACACTCTCTGTGCTGACCCCTGGCAGTGTGGCACTCTCTCAGTGCTGACCCCCTGGCAGTGTGGCACTCTCTCAGTGCTGACCCCCTGGCAGTGCGGCACTCTCTCAGTGCTGACCCTTGGCAGTGCTGCACTCTCTCAGTGCTGAACCCTGGCAGTGTGGCATTGTCTCAGTGCTGACCCCTGGCAGTGTGGCACAATCTCAGTGCTGACCCCTGGCAGTGTGGCACTCTCTCAGTGCTGAACCCTGGCAGTGTGGCACTGTCTCAGTGCTGACCCCTGGCAGTGTGGCACACTCTCTGTGCTGACCCCTGGCAGTGTGGCACTCTCTCAGTGCTGACCCCCTGGCAGTGTGGCACTCTCTCAGTGCGGACCCCCTGGCAGTGCGGCACTCTCTCAGTGCTGACCCTTGGCAGTGCTGCACTCTCTCAGTGCTGAACCCTGGCAGTGTGGCATTGTCTCAGTGCTGACCCCTGGCAGTGTGGCACAATCTCAGTGCTGACCCCTGGCAGTGTGGCGCTCTCTCAGTGCTGACCCCCCAACAGTGTGGCACAATCTCAGTGCTGACCCCCCAATAGTGCGGCACTCTCTCAGCGCTGACCTCCCAACAGTACGGCAACCTCTCAGTGCTGACACCCCAACAGTGCGGCACTCTCTCAGTGCTGACCTCCCAACAGTGTGGCACTCTCTCAGTGCTGAGCCCCCGGCAGTGTGGCACTCTCTCAGTGCTGACCCCCCAAAAGTGCGGAGCTCTCTCAGTGCTGCCCCCTCCAGCAGGTCAGTACTCCTTCAGTGTTGAACCCCCTCCCCAACAGTGCGGCACTCTCTCAGCGCTGACCCCCCAACAGTCTGGCACTCTCTCAGTGCTGACCCCCCAACATTGTGGCACTCTCTCAGTGCTGACCCCCCGGCAGTGTGGCACTCTCTCAGTGCTGACCCCTGGTAGTGTGGCACTCTCTCAGTGCTGACCCCTGGCAGTGTGGCACTCTCAGTGCTGACCCCTGGCAATGTGGCACTCTCTCAGCGCTGACCCCCAAACAGTGCGGCACTCTCTCAGCGCTGACCCTCCAACAGTGTGGCATTCTCTCAGTGCTGACCCCCCAACAGTGTGGCACTCCCTCAGTGCTGACCCCCCAACAGTTTCGCACTCTCTCAGTGCTGACCCCTTCAGCAGGGCAGTGCTCCTTCAGTGTTGAACCCCCTCCCCAACAGGGCGGCACTCTCTCAGTGCTGACCCCCCAACAGTGTGGCACTCTCTCAGTGCTGACCCCCCAACAGTGTGACACTTTCTGAGTGCTGACCCCTCAGGCAGTGCAGTGCTCCTTCAGTGTTGAACCCCCTCCCCAACAGCGTGGCGCTCTCTCAGTGCTGACCCCTGGCAGTATGGCACTCTCTCAGTGCTGACGCCTGGCAGTGTGGCACTCTCACAGTGCTGACCCCCTGGCAGTGTGGCACTCTCTCTGGCACTCTCTCAGTGCTGAACCCCCAACAGTGCAGAACTCTCTCTGTGCTGAACCCCCAACAGTGTGGCACTCTCTCAGTGCTGACCACTGGCAGTGTGGCACTCTCTCACTGCTGACCCCCTGGCAGTGCGGCACTCTCTCTGTGCTGACCCCTGGCAGTGTGGCACTCTCTCAGTGCTGAAACCTGGCAGTGTGGCACTGTCTCAGTGCTGACCCCTGGCAGTGTGGCACTCTCTCTGTGCTGACCCCTGGCAGTGTGGCACTCTCTCAGTGCTGACCCCTGGCAGTGTGGCACTCTCAGTGCTGACCCTTGGCAGTGCTGCACTCTCTCAGTGCTGCCCCTGGCAGTGTGGCATTGTCTCAGTGCTGACCCCTGGCAGTGTGGCGCTCTCTCAGTGCTGACCCCCCAACAGTGTGGCACAATCTCAGTGCTGACCCCCCAATAGTGCGGCACTCTCTCAGCGCTGACCTCCCAACAGTGCGGCAACCTCTCAGTGCTGACACCCCAACAGTGCGGCACTCTCTCAGTGCTGACCCCACAACAGTGCGGCACTCTCTCAGTGCTGACCCCCAACTGTGTGGCACTCTCTCAGTGCTGACCCCCCCAACAGTGTGGCACTATCTCAGTGCTGACCCCCCGGCAGTGTGGCACTCTCTCAGTGCTGACCCCTGGCAGTGTGGCACTCTCTCAGTGCTGAAACCTGGCAGTGTGGCACTGTCTCAGTGCTGACCCCTGGCAGTGTGGCACTCTCTCTGTGCTGACCCCTGGCAGTGTGGCACTCTCTCAGTGCTGACCCCTGGCAGTGTGGCACTCTCAGTGCTGACCCTTGGCAGTGCTGCACTCTCTCAGTGCTGCCCCTGGCAGTGTGGCATTGTCTCAGTGCTGACCCCTGGCAGTGTGGCGCTCTCTCAGTGCTGACCCCCCAACATTGTGGCACAATCTCAGTGCTGACCCCCCAATAGTGCGGCACTCTCTCAGTGCTGACCCCACAACAGTGCGGCACTCTCTCAGTGCTGACCCCCAACTGTGTGGCACTCTCTCAGTGCTGACCCCCCAACAGTGTGGCACTCTCTCAGTGCTGACCCCCCGGCAGTGTGGCACTCTCTCAGTGCTGACCCCTGGCAGTGTGGCACTCTCTCAGTGCTGAGCCCTGGCAATGTGGCACTCTCTCAGTGCTGACCACCCAGCAGTGTGGCACTCTCTCAGTGCTGACCCCTGGCAGTGTGGCACTCTCTCAGTGCTGACCGCCCAGCAGTGTGGCATTGTCTCAGTGCTGACCACTGGCAGTTTGGCGCTCTCTCAGTGCTCACCCCACAACTGTGCTGCACTCTCTCAGCGTTGACCCCCCAACAGTGCGGCACTCTCTCAGTGCTGACCCCTCAGGCATGGCAGTGCTCCTTCAGTGTTGAACCCCCTCCCCAACAGCGTGGCGCTCTCTCAGTGCTGACCCCTCAGGCAGAGCAGTGCTCTCTCAGTGCTGACCCCTGCCAGTATGGCACTCTCTCAGTGCTGACGCCTGGCAGTGTGGCATTCTCACAGTGCTGACCCCCCAACAGTGTGGCACTCTCTCAGCGCTCACCCCCCAACAGCGTGGCACTCTCTCAGTGCTGAACACCCAACAGTGCTGCACTCTCTCAGTTCTGACCCCCCAACAGTGCGGCACTCTCTCAGTGCTGACCGCTGGCAGTGTGGCACTCTCTCAGTGCTGACACCCTGGCAGTGCGGCACTCTCTCTGTGCTGACCCCTGGCAGTGTGGCACTCTCTCAGTGCTGAACCCTGGCAGTGTGGTACTCTCTCAGTGCTGACCCCTGCCAGTATGGCACTCTCTCAGTGCTGACGCCTGGCAGTGTGGCATTCTCACAGTGTTGACCCCCCAACAGTGTGGCACTCTCTCAGCGCTGACCCCCCAACAGCGTGGGACTCTCTCAGTGCTGAACACCAACAGTGCAGAACTCTCTCAGTTCTGACCCCCCAACAGTGCGGCACTCTCTCAGTGCTGACCGCTGGCAGTGTGGCACTCTCTCAGTGCTGACACCCTGGCAGTGCGGCACTCTCTCTGTGCTGACCCCTGGCAGTGTGGCACTCTCTCAGTGCTGAACCCTGGCAGTGTGGCACTGTCTCAGTGCTGACCCCTGGCAGTGTGGCACTCTCTCTGTGCTGAACCCTGGCAGTTTGGCACTGTCTCAGTGCTGACCTCTGGCAGTGTGGCACTCTCTCTGTGCTGACCCCCGGCAGTGTGGCACTCTCTCAGTGCTGACCCCCTGGCAGTGCAGCACTCTCTGAGTGCTGACCCTTGGCAGTGCTGCACTCTCTCAGTGCTGCCCCTGGCAGTGTGGCATTGTCTCAGTGCTGACCCCTGGCAGTGTGGCGCTCTCTCAGTGCTGACCCCCCAACAGTGTGGCACAATCTCAGTGCTGACCCCCCAATAGTGCGGCACTCTCTCAGCGCTGACCTCCCAACAGTGCGGCAACCTCTCAGTGCTGACACCCCAACAGTGCGGCACTCTCAGTGCTGACCCCACAACAGTGCGGCACTCTCTCAGTGCTGACCCCCCAACTGTGTGGCACTCTCTCAGTGCTGACCCCCCAACAGCATGGCACTCTCTCAGTGCTGACCCCCCAACTGTGTGGCACTCTCTCAGTGCTGACCCCCCAACAGTGTGGCACTCTCTCAGTGCTGACCCCACAACAGTGCGGCACTCTCTCAGTGCTGAGCCTCCAACAGTGTGGCACTCTCTCAGTGCTGACCCCCCAACAGTGTGGCACTCTCTCAGTGCTGAGCCCCCGGCAGTGTGGCACTCTCTCAGTGCTGACCCCCCAACAGGGCGGAGCTCTCTCAGTGCTGACCCCTCCAGCAGGGCAGTGCTCCTTCAGTGTTGAACCCCCTCCCCAACAGTGCGGCACTCTCTCAGCGCTGACCCCCCAACAGTGTGACACTCTCTCAGTGCTGACCCCCCAACAGTGTGACACTCTCTCAGTGCTGACCCCTCAGGCAGTGCAGTGCTCCTTCAGTGTTGAACCCCCTCCCCAACAGCGTGGCGCTCTCTCAGTGCTGACCCCTGGCAGTATGGCACTCTCTCAGTGCTGACGCCTGGCAGTGTGGCACTCTCACAGTGCTGACCCCCTGGCAGTGTGGCACTCTCTCTGGCACTCTCTCAGTGCTGAACCCCCAACAGTGCAGAACTCTCTCATTGCTGAACCCCCAACAGTGTGGCACTCTCTCAGTGCTGACCACTGGCAGTGTGGCACTCTCTCACTGCTGACCCCCTGGCAGTGCGGCACTCTCTCTGTGCTGACCCCTGGCAGTGTGGCACTCTCTCAGTGCTGAAACCTGGCAGTGTGGCACTGTCTCAGTGCTGACCCCTGGCAGTGTGACACTCTCTCTGTGCTGACCCCTGGCAGTGTGGCACTCTCTCAGTGCTGACCCCTGGCAGTGTGGCACTCTCTCAGTGCTGACCCTTGGCAGTGCTGCACTCTCTCAGTGCTGCCCCTGGCAGTGTGGCATTGTCTCAGTGCTGACCCCTGGCAGTGTGGCGCTCTATCAGTGCTGACCCCCCAACAGTGTGGCACAATCTCAGTGCTGACCCCCCAATAGTGCGGCACTCTCTCAGCGCTGACCTCCCAACAGTGCGGCACTCTCTCAGTGCTGAACCCTCAACAGTGTGGCACTCTCTCGTGCTGACCCCCAATTGTGTGGCACTCTCTCAGTGCTGACCCCCCAACAGTGTGGCACTCTCTCAGTGCTGACACCCCAACAGTGCGGCACTCTCTCGTGCTGACCCCCAATTGTGTGGCACTCTCTCAGTGCTGACCCCCCAACAGTGTGGCACTCTCTCAGTGCTGACCCCTGGCAGTGTGGCACTCTCTCAGTGCTGACCCCTGGCAGTGTGGCACTCTCTCAGTGCTGACCCCCCAACAGTGTGGCACAATCTCAGTGCTGACCCCCCAATAGTGCGGCACTCTCTCAGCGCTGACCTCCCAACAGTGCAGCAACCTCTCAGTGCTGACCCCACAACAGTGCGGCACTCTCTCAGCGCTGACCTCCCAACAGTGCAGCAACCTCTCAGTGCTGACCCCACAACAGTGCGGCACTCTCTCGTGCTGACCCCCCAACAGTGTGGCACTCTCTCAGTGCTGACCCCCCGGCAGTGTGGCACTCTCTCAGTGCTGACCCCTGGCAGTGTGGCACTCTCTCAGTGCTGAGCCCTGGCAATGTGGCACTCTCTCAGTGCTGACCACCCAGCAGTGTGGCACTCTCTCAGTGCTGACCCCTGGCAGTGTGGCACTCTCTCAGTGCTGACCCCCCAACAGTGTGGCACTCTCTCAGTGCTGACCCCCCGGCAGTGTGGCACTCTCTCAGTGCTGACCCCTGGCAGTGTGGCACTCTCTCAGTGCTGAGCCCTGGCAATGTGGCACTCTCTCAGTGCTGACCACCCAGCAGTGTGGCACTCTCTCAGTGCTGACCCCTGGCAGTGTGGCACTCTCTCAGTGCTGACCACCCAGCAGTGTGGCATTGTCTCAGTGCTGACCACTGGCAGTTTGGCGCTCTCTCAGTGCTCACCCCACAACTGTGCTGCACTCTCTCAGCGTTGACCCCCCAACAGTGCGGCACTCTCTCAGTGCTGACCCCTCAGGCATGGCAGTGCCCCTTCAGTGTTGAACCCCCTCCCCAACAGCGTGGTGCTCTCTCAGTGCTGACCCCTCAGGCAGAGCAGTGCTCTCTCAGTGCTGACCCCTGCCAGTATGGCACTCTCTCAGTGCTGACGCCTGGCAGTGTGGCATTCTCACAGTGCTGACCCCCCAACAGTGTGGCACTCTCTCAGCGCTGACCCCCCTACAGCGTGGCACTCTCTCAGTGCTGAACACCCAACAGTGCAGAACTCTCTCAGTGCTGACCCCCCAACAGTGCGGCACTCTCTCAGTGCTGACCGCTGGCAGTGTGGCACTCTCTCAGTGCTGACACCCTGGCAGTGCGGCACTCTCTCTGTCCTGACCCCTGGCAGTGTGGCACTCTCTCAGTGCTGAACCCTGGCAGTGTGGCACTGTCTCAGTGCTGACCCCTGGCAGTGTGGCACTCTCTCAGTGCTGAACCCTGGCAGTGTGGCACTGTCTCAGTGCTGACCCCTGGCAGTGTGGCACTCTCTCTGTGCTGACCCCTGGCAGTGTGGCACTCTCTCAGTGCTGACCCCCTGGCAGTGCGGCACTCTCTGAGTGCTGACACTTGGCAGTGCTGCACTCTCTCAGTGCTGCCCCTGCCAGTGTGGCATTGTCTCAGTGCTGACCCCTGGCAGTGTGGCATTGTCTCAGTGCTGATCCCTGGCAGTGTGGCGCTCTCTCAGTGCTGACCCCCCAACAGTGTGGCACAATCTCAGTGCTGACCCCCCAATAGTGCGGCACTCTCTCAGCGCTGACCTCCCAACAGTGCGGCAACCTCTCAGTGCTGACACCCCAACAGTGCGGCACTCTCTCAGTGCTGACCCCACAACAGTGCGGCACTCTCTCAGTGCTGACCCCCCAACTGTGTGGCACTCTCTCAGTGCTGACCCCCCAACAGCATGGCACTCTCTCAGTGCTGACCCCCCAACTGTGTGGCTCTCTCTCAGTGCTGATCACTGACAATGTGGCACTCTCTCAGTGCTGACCCCCCAACAGTCTGGCACTCTCTCAGTGCTGACTCCCCAACAGTGTGGCACTCTCTCAGTGCTGATCACTGACAATGTGGCACTCTCTCAGTGCTGACCCCCCAACTGTGTGGCACTCTATCAGTGCTGACCCCCGGCAGTGTGGCACTCTCTCAGTGCTGACTCCTGGTAGTGTGGCACTCTCTCAGTGCTGACCCCTGGCAGTGTGGCACTCTCAGTGCTGACCCCTGGCAATGTGGCACTCTCTCAGCGCTGACCCCCAAACAGTGCGGCACTCTCTCAGCGCTGACCCTCCAACAGTGTGGCACTCTCTCAGTGCTGACCCCCCAACAGTGTGGCACTCCCTCAGTGCTGACCCCCCAACAGTTTCGCACTCTCTCAGTGCTGACCCCTCCAGCAGTGCAGTGCTCCTTCAGTGTTGAACCCTCTCCCCAACAGTGCGGCACTCTCTCAGTGCTGACCCCTCAGGCAGGGCAGTGCTCCTTCAGTGTTGAACCCCCTCCCCAACAGCGTGGCGCTCTCTCAGTGCTGACCCTGGCAGTATGGCACTCACTCAGTGCTGACGCCTGGCAGTGTGGCACTCTCACAGTGCTGACCCCCTGGCAGTGTGGCACTCTCTCTGGCACTCTCTCAGTGCTGAACCCCCAACAGTGCAGAACTCTCTCAGTGCTGACCCACCAACAGTGTGGCACTCTCTCAGTGCTGACCCCTGGCAGTGTGGCACTCTCTCACTGCTGACCCCCTGGCAGTGCGGCACTCTCTCTGTGCTGACCCCTGGCAGTTTGGCACTCTCTCAGTGCTGAAACCTGGCAGTGTGGCACTGTCTCAGTGCTGACCCCTGGCAGTGTGGCACTCTCTCTGTGCTGACCCCTGGCAGTGTGGCACTCTCTCAGTGCTGACCCCCTGGCAGTGCGGCACTCTCTCAGTGCTGACCCTTGGCAGTGCTGCACTCCCTCAGTGCTGCCCCTGGCAGTGTGGCATTGTTTCAGTGCTGACCCCTGGCAGTGTGGCGCTCTCTCAGTGCTGACCCCACAACAGTGTGGCACAATCTCAGTGCTGAACCCCCAATAGTGCGGCACTCTCTCAGCGCTGACCTCCCAACAGTGCGGCAACCTCTCAGTGCTGACCCCCCAACTGTGTGGCACTCTCTCAGTGCTGACCCCCCAACAGTGTGGCACTCTCTCAGTGCTGACCCCCCGGCAGTGTGGCACTCTCTCAGTGCTGACCCCTGGAAGTGTGGCACTCTCTCAGTGCTGAGCCCTGGCAGTGTGGCACTCTCTCATTGCTGACCCCCCAACAGTGCGGCACTCTCTCAGTGCTGACCCCTCAGGCAGGGCAGTGCTCCTTCAGTGTTGAACACCCTCCCCAACAGTGTGGCGCTCTCTCAGTGCTGACCCCTGGCAGTGTGGCACTCTCTCAGTGCTGACCCCCCAACAGTGTGGCACTCTCTCAGCGCTGACCCCCCAACAGTGTGGCGCTCTCTCAGTGCTGACCCCTGGCAGTGTGGCACTCTCTCAGTGCTGACCCCCCAACAGTGTGGCACTCTCTCAGCGCTGACCCCCCAACAGTGTGGCACTCTCTCAGTGCTGAACCCCCAACAGTGCAGAACTCTCTCAGCGCTGACCCACCAACAGCGTGGCACTCTCTCAGTGCTGAACCCTGGCAGTGTGGCACTCTCTCAGTGCTGTCCCCTGGCAGTGTGGCACTCTCTCTGTGCTTCCCGTGGCATTGCAGCACTCTCTCAGTACTGACCCCTGGCAGTGTGGCACTCTCTCAGTGCTGACCCCTGGCAGTGTGGCACTCTCTCACTGCTTACCCCCTGGCAGTGCGGCACTCTCTCTGTGCTGACCCCTGGCAGTGTGGCACTCTCTCAGTGCTGAACCCTGGCAGTGTGGCACTGTCTCAGTGCTGACCCCTGGCAGTGTGGCACACTCTCTGTGCTGACCCCTGGCAGTGTGGCACTCTCTCAGTGCTGACCCCCTGGCAGTGTGGCACTCTCTCAGTGCTGACCCCCTGGCAGTGCGGCACTCTCTCACTGCTGACCCTTGGCAGAGCTGCACTCTCTCAGTGCTGAATCCTGGCTGTGTGGCATTGTCTCAGTGCTGACCCCTGGCAGTGTGGCACAATCTCAGTGCTGACCCCTGGCAGTTTGGCGCTCTCTCAGTGCTGACCCCCCCAACAGTGTGGCACAATCTCAGTGCTGACCCCCCAATAGTGCGGCACTCTCTCAACGCTGACCTCCCAACAGTGCGGCAACCTGTCAGTGCTGACACCCCAACAGTGCGGCACTCTCTCAGTGCTGACCCCACAACAGTGCGGCACTCTCTCAGTGCTGACCCCCCAACTGTGTGGCACTCTCTCAGTGCTGTCCCCCCAACAGCATGGCACTCTCTCAGTGCTGACCCCCCAACTGTGTGGCACTCTCTCAGTGCTGACCCCCCAACAGTGTGGCACTCTCTCAGTGCTGACCCCACAACAGTGCGGCACTCTCTCAGTGCTGAGCCTACAACAGTGTGGCACTCTCTCAGTGCTGACCCCCCAACAGTGTGGCACTCTCTCAGTGCTGAGCCCCCGGCAGTGTGGCACTCTCTCAGTGCTGACCCCCCAACAGTGCGGAGCTCTCTCAGTGCTGACCCCTCCAGCAGGGCAGTGCTCCTTCAGTGTTGAACCCCCTCCCCAACAGTGCGGCACTCTCTCAGCGCTGACCCCCCAACAGTCTGGCACTCTCTCAGTGCTGACTCCCCAACAGTGTGGCACTCTCTCAGTGCTGATCACTGACAATGTGGCACTCTCTCAGTGCTGACCCCCCAACAGTGTGGCACTCTATCAGTGCTGACCCCCCGGCAGTGTGGCACTCTCTCAGTGCTGACCCCTGGCAGTGTGGCACTCTCTCAGTGCTGACCCCTGGCAGTGTGGCACTCTCAGTGCTGACCCCTGGCAATGTGGCACTCTCTCAGCGCTGACCCCCAAACAGTGCGGCACTCTCTCAGCGCTGACCCTCCAACAGTGTGGCACTCTCTCAGTGCTGACCCCCCAACAGTGTGGCACTCCCTCAGTGCTGACCCCCCAACAGTTTCGCACTCTCTCAGTGCTGACCCCTCCAGCAGTGCAGTGCTCCTTCAGTGTTGAATCCCCTCCCCAACAGTGCGGCACTCTCTCAGTGCTGACCCCTCAGGCAGGGCAGTGCTCCTTCAGTGTTGAACCCCCTCCCCAACAGCGTGGCGCTCTCTCAGTGCTGACCCCTGGCAGTATGGCACTCACTCAGTGCTGACGCCTGGCAGTGTGGCACTCTCACGGTGCTGACCCCCTGGCAGTGTGGCACTCTCTCTGGCACTCTCTCAGTGCTGAACCCCCAACAGTGCAGAACTCTCTCAGTGCTGACCCCCCAACAGTGTGGCACTCTCTCAGTGCTGACCCCTGGCAATGTGGCACTCTCTCACTGCTGACCCACTGGCAGTGCGGCACTCTCTCAGTGCTGCCCCTGGCAGTGTGGCATTGTTTCAGTGCTGACCCCTGGCAGTGTGGCACTGTCTCAGTGCTGACCCCTGGCAGTGTGGCACTCTCTCTGTGCTGACCCCTGGCAGTGTGGCACTCTCTCAGTGCTGACCCCCTGGCAGTGCGGCACTCTCTGAGTGCTGACCCTTGGCAGTGCTGCACTCTCTCAGTGCTGCCCCTGGCAGTGTGGCATTGTTTCAGTGCTGACCCCTGGCAGTGTGGCGCTCTCTCAGTGCTGACCCCACAACAGTGTGGCACAATCTCAGTGCTGACCCCCCAATAGTGCGGCACTCTCTCAGCGCTGACCTCCCAACAGTGCGGCAACCTCTCAGTGCTGACACCCCAACAGTGCGGCACTCTCTCAGTGCTGACCCCACAACAGTGCGGCACTCTCTCAGTGCTGACCCCCCCAACTGTGTGGCACTCTCTCAGTGCTGACCCCCCAACAGTGTGGCACTCTCTCAGTGCTGACCCCCCGGCAGTGTGGCACTCTCTCAGTGCTGACCCCTGGAAGTGTGGCACTCTCTCAGTGCTGAGCCCTGGCAGTGTGGCACTCTCTCAGTGCTGACCCCCCAACAGTGCGGCACTCTCTCAGTGCTGACCCCTCAGGCAGGGCAGTGCTCCTTCAGTGTTGAACCCCCTCCCCAACAGTGCGGCACTCTCTCAGTGCTGACCCCTGGCAGTGTGGCACTCTCACAGTGCTGACCCCCCAACAGTGTGGCACTCTCTCAGCGCTGACCCCCCAACAGTGTGGCACTCTCTCAGTGCTGAACCCCCAACAGTGCAGAACTCTCTCAGCGCTGACCCACCAACAGCGTGGCACTCTCTCAGTGCTGAACCCTGGCAGTGTGGCACTCTCTCAGTGCTGTCCCCTGGCAGTGTGGCACTGTCTCAGTGCTGACCCCTGGCAGTGTGGCACACTCTCTGTGCTGACCCCTGGCAGTGTGGCACTCTCTCAGTGCTGACCCCTGGCAGTGTGGCACTCTCTCAGTGCTGAACCCTGGCAGTGTGGCACTGTCTCAGTGCTGACCCCTGGCAGTGTGGCACACTCTCTGTGCTGACCCCTGGCAGTGTGGCACTCTCTCAGTGCTGACCCCCTGGCAGTGTGGCACTCTCTCAGTGCTGACCCCCTGGCAGTTTGGCGCTCTCTCAGTGCTGACCCCCCCAACAGTGTGGCACAATCTCAGTGCTGACCCCCCAATAGTGCGGCACTCTCTCAGCGCTGACCTCCCAACAGTACGGCAACATCTCAGTGCTGACACCCCAACAGTGCGGCACTCTCTCAGTGCTGACCCCCCAACAGTGCGGCACTCTCTCAGCGCTGACCCTCCAACAGTGTGGCACTCTCTCAGTGCTGACCCCCCGGCAGTGTCGCACTCTCTCAGTGCTGACCCCTGGCAGTGTGGCACTCTCTCAGTGCTGAGCCCTGGCAGTGTGGCACTCTCTCAGTGCTGACCCCCCAACAGTGCGGCACTCTCTCAGTGCTGACCCCTCAGGCAGGGCAGTGCTCCTTCAGTGTTGAACCCCCTCCCCAACAGTGCGGCACTCTCTCAGTGCTGACCCCTGGCAGTGTGGCACTCTCACAGTGCTGACCCCCCCAACAGTGTGGCACTCTCTCAGCGCTGACCCCCCAACAGTGTGGCACTCTCTCAGTGCTGAACCCCCAACAGTGCAGAACTCTCTCAGCGCTGACCCACCAACAGCGTGGCACTCTCTCAGTGCTGAACCCTGGCAGTGTGGCACTCTCTCAGTGCTGACCCCTGGCAGTGTGGCACTCTCTCTGTGCTGACCCCTGGCAGTGTGGCACTCTCTCACTGCTGACCCCATGGCAGTGCGGCACTCTCTCTGTGCTGACCACTGGCAGTGTGGCACTCTCTCAGTGCTGAACCCTGGCAGTGTGGCACTGTCTCAGTGCTGACCCCTGGCAGTGTGGCACACTCTCTGTGCTGACCCCTGGCAGTGTGGCACTCTCTCAGTGCTGACCCCCTGGCAGTGTGGCACTCTCTCAGTGCTGACCCCTGGCAGTGTGGCACTCTCTCAGTGCTGACCCCCTGGCAGTGCGGCGCTCTCTCAGTGCTGACCCTTGGCAGTGCTGCACTCTCTCAGTGCTGAACCCTGGCAGTGTGGCATTGTCTCAGTGCTGACCCCTGGCAGTGTGGCACAATCTCAGTGCTGACCCCTGGCAGTGTGGCGCTCTCTCAGTGCTGACCCCCCAACAGTGTGGCACTCTCTCAGTGCTGAGCCCCCGGCAGTGTGGCACTCTCTCAGTGCTGACCCCCCAACAGTGCGGAGCTCTCTCAGTGCTGCCCCCTCCAGCAGGGCAGTGCTCCTTCAGTGTTGAACCCCCTCCCCAACAGTGCGGCACTCTCTCAGTGCTGACCCCCCAACAGTCTGGCACACTCTCAGTGCTGACTCCCCAACAGTGCGGCACTCTCTCAGCGCTGACCCCCCAACAGTCTGGCACTCTCTCAGTTCTGACACCCCAACAGTGTGGCACTGTCTCAGTGCTGATCACTGACAGTGTGGCACTCTCTCAGTGCTGACCCGCCAACAGTGCGGCACTCTCTCAGTGCTGACCCCCCAACATTGTGGCACTCTCTCAGTGCTGACCCCCCGGCAGTGTGGCACTCTCTCAGTGCTGACCCCTGGTAGTGTGGCACTCTCTCAGTGCTGACCCCTGGCAGTGTGGCACTCTCAGTGCTGACCCCTGGCAATGTGGCACTCTCTCAGCGCTGACCCCCAAACAGTGCGGCACTCTCTCAGCGCTGACCCCCAAACAGTGCGGCACTCTCTCAGCGCTGACCCTCCAACAGTGTGGCATTCTCTCAGTGCTGACCCCCCAACAGTGTGGCACTCCCTCAGTGCTGACCCCCCAACAGATTCGCACTCTCTCAGTGCTGACCCCTTCAGCAGTGCAGTGCTCCTTCAGTGTTGAACCCCCTCCCCAACAGTGCGGCACTCTCTCAGTGCTGACCCCCCAACAGTGTGGCACTCTCTCAGTGCTGACCCCCCAACAGTGTGGCACTCTCTCAGTGCTGACCCCTCAGGCAGTGCAGTGCTCCTTCAGTGTTGAACCCCCTCCCCAACAGCGTGGCGCTTTCTCAGTGCTGACCCCTGGCAGTGTGGCACTCTCTCAGTGCTGACCCCTGGAAGTATGGCACTCTCTCAGTGCTGACGCCTGGCAGTGTGGCACTCTCAAAGTGCTGACCCACTGGCACTGTGGCACTCTCTCTGGCACTCTCTCAGTGCTGAACCCCAAACAGTGCAGAACTCTCTCAGTGCTGACCCCCCAACAGTGTGGCACTCTCTCAGTGCTGACCCCTGGCAGTGTGGCACTCTCTCACTGCTGACCCCCTGGCAGTGCGGCACTCTCTCTGTGCTGACCCCTGGCAGTGCGGCACTCTCTCAGTGCTGAAACCTGGCAGTGTGGCACTGTCCCAGTGCTGACCCCTGGCAGTGTGGCACTCTCTCTGTGCTGACCCATGGCAGTGTGGCACTCTCTCAGTGCTGACCACTGGCAGTGGGGCACTCTCTCAGTGCTGACCCTTGGCAGTGCTGCACTCTCTCAGTGCTGCCCCTGGCAGTGTGGCATTGTCTCAGTGCTGACCCCTGGCAGTGTGGCGCTCTCTCAGTGCTGACCCCCCAACAGTGTGGCACAATCTCAGTGCTGACCCCCCAATAGTGCGGCACTCTCTCAGCGCTGACCTCCCAACAGTGCGGCAACCTCTCAGTGCTGACACCCCAACAGTGCGGCACTCTCTCAGTGCTGACCCCACAACAGTGCGGCACTCTCTCAGTGCTGACCCCCCAACTGTGTGGCACTCTCTCAGTGCTGACCCCCCAACAGTGTGGCACTCTCTCAGTGCTGACCCCCCGGCACTGTGGCACTCTCTCAGTGCTGACCCCTGGCAGTGTGGCACTCTCTCAGTGCTGAGCCCTGGCAGTGTGGCACTCTCTCAGTGCTGACCACCCAGCAGTGTGGCACTCTCTCAGTGCTGACCCCTGGCAGTGTGGCACTCTCTCAGTGCTGACCGCCCAGCAGTGTGGCATTGTCTCAGTGCTGACCACTGGCAGTTTTGGCGCTCTCTCAGTGCTCACCCCCCCAACTGTGCTGCACTCTCTCAGCGTTGACCCCCCAACAGTGCGGCACTCTCTCAGTGCTGACCCCTCAGGCATGGCAGTGCTCCTTCAGTGTTGAACCCCCTCCCCAACAGCGTGGCGCTCTCTCAGTGCTGACCCCTCAGGCAGAGCAGTGCTCTCTCAGTGCTGACCCCTGCCAGTATGGCACTCTCTCAGTGCTGACGCCTGGCAGTGTGGCACTCTCTCAGCGCTGACCCCCCAACAGCGTGGCACTCTCTCAGTGCTGAACACCCAACAGTGCAGAACTCTCTCAGTGCTGACCCCCCCAACAGCGCGGCACTCTCTCAGTGCTGACCGCTGGCAGTGTGGCACTCTCTCAGTGCTGACACCCTGGCAGTGCAGCACTCTCTCTGTGCTGACCCCTGGCAGTGTGGCACTCTCTCAGTGCTGAACCCTGGCAGTGTGGCACTGTCTCAGTGCTGACCCCTGGCAGTGTGGCACTCTCTCAGTGCTGAAACCTGGCAGTGTGGCACTGTCTCAGTGCTGACCCCTGGCAGTGTGGCACTCTCTCTGTGCTGACCCCTGGCAGTGTGGCACTCTCTCAGTGCTGACCCCCTGGCAGTGCGGCACTCTCTCAGTGCTGACCCTTGGCAGTGTGGCACTGTCCCAGTGCTGACCCCTGGCAGTGTGGCACTCTCTCACTGCTGACCCCCTGGCAGTGCGGCACTCTCTCTGTGCTGACCCCTGGCATTGCGGCACTCTCTCAGTGCTGAAACCTGGCAGTGTGGCACTGTCCCAGTGCTGACCCCTGGCAGTGTGGCACTCTCTCTGTGCTGACCCATGGCAGTGTGGCACTCTCTCAGTGCTGACCACTGGCAGTGGGGCACTCTCTCAGTGCTGACCCTTGGCAGTGCTGCACTCTCTCAGTGCTGCCCCTGGCAGTGTGGCATTGTCTCAGTGCTGACCCCTGGCAGTGTGGCGCTCTCTCAGTGCTGACCCCCCAACAGTGTGGCACAATCTCAGTGCTGACCCCCCAATAGTGCGGCACTCTCTCAGCGCTGACCTCCCAACAGTGCGGCAACCTCTCAGTGCTGACACCCCAACAGTGCGGCACTCTCTCAGTGCTGACCCCACAACAGTGCGGCACTCTCTCAGTGCTGACCCCCCAACTGTGTGGCACTCTCTCAGTGCTGACCCCCCAACAGTGTGGCACTCTCTCAGTGCTGACCCCCCGGCACTGTAGCACTCTCTCAGTGCTGACCCCTGGCAGTGTGGCACTCTCTCAGTGCTGAGCCCTGGCAGTGTGGCACTCTCTCAGTGCTGACCACCCAGCAGTGTGGCACTCTCTCAGTGCTGACCCCTGGCAGTGTGGCACTCTCTCAGTGCTGACCGCCCAGCAGTGTGGCATTGTCTCAGTGCTGACCACTGGCAGTTTGGCGCTCTCTCAGTGCTCACCCCCCCAACTGTGCTGCACTCTCTCAGCGTTGACCCCCCAACAGTGCGGCACTCTCTCAGTGCTGACCCCCTCAGGCATGGCAGTGCTCCTTCAGTGTTGAACCCCCTCCCCAACAGCGTGGCGCTCTCTCAGTGCTGACCCCTCAGGCAGAGCAGTGCTCTCTCAGTGCTGACCCCTGCCAGTATGGCACTCTCTCAGTGCTGACGCCTGGCAGTGTGGCACTCTCTCAGCGCTGACCCCCCAACAGCGTGGCACTCTCTCAGTGCTGAACACCCAACAGTGCAGAACTCTCTCAGTGCTGACCCCCCAACAGCGCGGCACTCTCTCAGTGCTGACCGCTGGCAGTGTGGCACTCTCTCAGTGCTGACACCCTGGCAGTGCAGCACTCTCTCTGTGCTGACCCCTGGCAGTGTGGCACTCTCTCAGTGCTGAACCCTGGCAGTGTGGCACTGTCTCAGTGCTGACCCCTGGCAGTGTGGCACTCTCTCAGTGCTGAAACCTGGCAGTGTGGCACTGTCTCAGTGCTGACCCCTGGCAGTGTGGCACTCTCTCTGTGCTGACCCCTGGCAGTGTGGCACTCTCTCAGTGCTGACCCCCTGGCAGTGCGGCACTCTCTCAGTGCTGACCCTTGGCAGTGCTGCACTCTCTTTGTGCTGCCCCTGGCAGTGTGGCATTGTCTCAGTGCTGACCCCTGGCAGTGTGGCGCTCTCTCAGTGCTGACCCCCCAACAGTGTGGCACAACCTCAGTGCTGACACCCCAATAGTGCGGCACTCTCTCAGCGCTGACCTCCCAACAGTGCGGCAACCTCTCAGTGCTGACACCCCCAACAGTTGCGGCACTCTCTCAGTGCTGACCCCCACAACAGTGCGGCACTCTCTCAGTGCTGACCCCCAACTGTGTGGCACTCTCTCGGTGCTGACCCCCCAACTGTGTGGCACTCTCTCAGTGCTGACCCCCCAACAGCATGGCACTCTCTCAGTGCTGACCCCCCAACAGTGTGGCACTCTCTCAGTGCTGAGCCCCCGGCAGTGTGGCACTCTCTCAGTGCTGACCCCCCAACAGTGCGGAGATCTCTCAGTGCTGCCCCCTCCAGCAGGGCAGTGCTCCTTCAGTGTGGAACCCCCTCCCCAACAGTGCGGCACTCTCTCAGCGCTGACCCCCCAACAGTCTGGCACTCTCACAGTGCTGACTCCCCAACAGTGTGGCACTCTCTCAGAGCGCTGACCCCCCAACAGTCTGGCACTCTCACAGTGCTGACTCCCCAACAGTGCGGCACTCTCTCAGCGCTGACCCCCCAACAGTCTGGCACTCTCTCAGTTCTGACACCCCAACAGTGTGGCACTCTCGCAGTGCTGATCACTGACAGTGTGGCACTCTCTCAGTGCTGACCCCCCAACAGTGTGGCACTCTCTCAGTGCTGACCCCCCAGCAGTGTGGCACTCTCTCAGTGCTGACCCCTGGTAGTGTGGGCACTCTCTCAGTGCTGACCCCTGGCAGTGTGGCACTCTCAGTGCTGACCCCTGGCAATGTGGCACTCTCTCAGCGCTGACCCCCAAACAGTGCGTCACTCTCTCAGCGCTGACCCTCCAACAGTGTGGCACTCCCTCAGTGCTGACCCCCCAACAGTTTCGCACTCTCTCAGTGCTGACCCCTCCAGCAGTGCAGTGCTCCTTCAGTGTTGAACCCCCTCCCCAACAGTGCGGCACTCTCTCAGTGCTGACCCCTCAGGCACGGCAGTGCTCCTTCAGTGTTGAACCCCCTCCCCAACAGCGTGGCGCTCTCTCAGTGCTGACCCCTGGCAGTATGGCACTCTCTCAGTGCTGACGCCTGGCAGTGTGGCACTCTCACAGTACTGACCCCCTGGCAGTGTGGCACTCTCTCTGGCACTCTCTCAGTGCTGAACCCCCAACAGTGCAGAACTCTCTCAGTGCTGACCCCCCAACAGTGTGGCACTCTCTCAGTGCTGACCCCTGGCAGTGTGGCACTCTCTCACTGCTGACCCCCTGGCAGTGCGGCACTCTCTCTGTGCTGACCCCTGGCAGTGTGGCACTCTCTCAGTGCTGAAACCTGGCAGTGTGGCACTGTCTCAGTGCTGACCCCTGGCAGTGTGGCATTCTCTCTGTGCTGACCCCTGGCAGTGTGGCACTCTCTCAGTGCTGAACCCCTGGCAGTGCGGCACTCTCTCAGTGCTGACCCGTGGCAGTGCTGCACTCTCTCAGTGCTGCCCCTGGCATTGTGGCATTGTTTCAGTGCTGACCCCTGGCAGTGTGGCGCTCTCTCAGTGCTGACCCCCCAACAGTGTGGCACAATCTCAGTGCTGACCCCCCAATAGTGCGGCACTCTCTCAGCGCTGAGCTCCCAACAGTGCGGCAACCACTCAGTGCTGACACCCCAACAGTGCGGCACTCTCTCAGTGCTGACCCCCCAACAGTGCGGCACTCTCTCAGCGCTGACCTCCCAACAGTGCGGCACTCTCTCAGTGCTGACACCCCAACAGTGCGGCACTCTCTCAGTGCTGACCCCCAACAGTGCGGCACTCTCTCAGTGCTGACACCCCAACAGTGCGGCACTCTCTCAGTGCTGACCCAACAACAGTGCGGCTCTCTCTCAGTGCTGACCCCCCAACTGTGTGGCACTCTCTCAGTGCTGACCCCCCAACAGCATGGCACTCTCTCAGTGCTGACCCCCCAACAGTGTGGCACTCTCTCAGTGCTGACCCCCCAACTGTGTGGCACTCTCTCAGTGCTGACCCCCCAACTGTGTGGCACTCTCTCGGTGCTGACCCCCCAACAGTGTGGCACTCTCTCAGTGCTGACCCCCCCGGCAGTGTGGCACTCTCTCAGTGCTGACCCCTGGCAGTGTGGCACTCTCTCAGTGCTGAGCCCTGGCAGTGTGGCACTCTCTCAGTGCTGACACCTGGCAGTGTGGCACTCTCTCAGTTCTGACCGCCCAGCAGTGTGGCATTGTCTCAGTGCTGACCACTGGCAGTTTGGCGCTCTCTCAGTGCTCACCCCCCAACTGTGCTGCACTCTCTCAGCGTTGACCCCCCAACAGTGCGGCACTCTCTCAGTGCTGACCCCTCAGGCATGGCAGTGCTCCTTCAGTGTTGAACCCCCTCCCCAACAGCGTGGCGCTCTCTCAGTGCTGACCCCTCAGGCAGAGCAGTGCTCTCTCAGTGCTGACACCCGGCAGTATGGCACTCTCTCAGTGCTGACGCCTGGCAGTGTGGCATTCTCACAGTGCTGACCCCCCAACAGTGTGTCACTCTCTCAGCGCTGACCTCCCAACAGCGTGGCACTCTCTCAGTGCTGACCCCCCAACAGTGCGGCACTCTCTCAGTGCTGACCGCTGGCAGTGTGGCACTCTCTCAGTGCTGACACCCTGGCAGTGCGGCACTCTCTCAGTGCTGCCCCTGGCAGTGTGGCATTGTCTCAGTGCTGACCCCTGGCAGTGTGGCGCTCTCTCAGTGCTGACCCCGCCAACAGCGTGGCACAATCTCAGTGCTGACCCCCCAATAGTGCGGCACTCTCTCAGCGCTGACCTCCCAACAGTGCGGCACTCTCTCAGTGCTGACCCCACAACAGTGCGGCACTCTCTCAGTGCTGACCCCCCAACTGTGGTGGCACTCTCTCAGTGCTGACCCCCCAACAGCATTGGCACTCTCTCAGTGCTGACCCCCAACAGTGCGGCACTCTCTCAGTGCTGACCCCCCAACTGTGTGGCACTCTCTCAGTGCTGACCCACCCAACAGCATGGCACTCTCTCACTGCTGAGCCCCCGGCAGTGTGGCACTCTCTCGTGCTGAGCCCCCAACAGTGCAGCGCTCTCTCAGTGCTGAGCCCCCAACAGAGCAGCGCTCTCTCAGTGCTGACCCTCCAACAGTGCGGCGCTCTCTCAGTGCTGACCCCTCCAGCAGGGCAGTGCTCCTTCAGTGTTGAACACCCTCCCCAACAGTGCGGCACCTCTCTCAGCGCTGACCCCCCCAACAGTCTGGCACTCTCTCAGTGCTGAAATCCCAACAGGTGTGGCACTCTCTCAGTGCTGATCCCTGGCAGTGTGGCACTCTCTCAGTTCTGACCCCCCAACAGCGTGGCACTCTCTCAGTGCTGACCCGGCCAACAGTGCGGCACTCTCTCAGTGCTGACCCCACAACAGCGTGGCACTCTCTCAGTGCTGACCCCCCAACAGTGCGGCACTCTCTCAGTGCTGACCGCCCAACAGTGTTGCACTCTCTCAACGCTGACCCCCAACAGTATGGCATTCTCTCAGTGCTGACCCCCCAACAGCATGGCACTCTCTCAGTGCTGACACTTGGCAGTGCGGCACTCTCTCACTGCTCACCCCCTGGCAGTGTGGCACTGTCTCAGTTCTGACACCTGGCAGAGTGGCACTCTCTCTGTGCTGACCCCTGGCAGTGTGGGCACTCTCTCACTGCTGACCCCCTGGCCCTGGCAGTGTGGCACTCTCTCAGTGCTGACTCCCCAACAGTGTGGCCCTCTCTCAGTGCTGACACTTGGCAGTGTGGCACTCTCTCAGTGCTGACCCCTGGCAGTGTGGCACTCTCTCAGTGCTGACCCCCAACAGTGTGGCACTCTCTCAGTGCTGACCCCTGGCAGTGTGGCTCTCTCTCAGTGCTGACCCCCCAACAGTGCGGCACTCTCTCAGCGCTGACCCTCCAACAGTGTGGCACTCTCTCAGTGCTGACCCCCCAACAGTGTGGCACTCCCTCAGTGCTGCCCCCCCAACAGTTTCGCACTCTCTCAGTGCTGACCCCTCCAGCAGTGCAGTGCTCCTTCAGTGTTGAACCCCCTCCCCAAAAGTGCGGCACTCTCTCAGTGCTGACCCCTCAGGCAGGGCAGTGCTCCTTCAGTGTTGAACCCCCTCCCCAACAGTGCGGTGCTCTCTCAGTGCTGACCCCTCAGGCAGGGCAGTGCTCTCTCAGTGCTGACCCCTGGCAGTATGGCACTCTCTCAGTGCTGACGCCGGGCAGTGTGGCACTCTCACAGTGCTGACCCCCTGGCAGTGTGGCACTCTCTCTGGCACTCTCTCAGTGCTGAACCCCCAACAGTGCAGAACTCTCTCAGTGCTGACCCCCCAACAGTGTGGCACTCTCTCAGTGCTGACCCCTGGCAGTGTGGCACTCTCTCACTGCTGACCCCCTGGCAGTGCGTCACTCTCTCTGTGCTGACCACTGGCAGTGTGGCACTCTCTCAGTGCTGAAACCTGGCAGTGTGGCACTGTCTCAGTGCTGACCCCTGGCAGTGTGGCACTCTCTCTGTGCTGACCCCTGGCAGTGTGGCACTCTCTCAGTGCTGACCCCCTGGCAGTGCGGCACTCTCTGAGTGCTGACCCTTGGCAGTGCTGCACTCTCTCAGTGCTGCCCCTGGCAGTGTGGCATTCTCTCAGTGCTGACTCCCCAACAGTGTGGCCCTCTCTCAGTGCTGACACTTGGCAGTGTGGCACTCTCTCAGTGCTGACCCCTGGCAGTGTGGCACTCTCTCAGTGCTGACCCCCAACAGTGTGGCACTCTCTCAGTGCTGACCCCTGGCAGTGTGGCTCTCTCTCAGTGCTGACCCCCCAACAGTGCGGCACTCTCTCAGCGCTGACCCTCCAACAGTGTGGCACTCTCTCAGTGCTGACCCCCCAACAGTGTGGCACTCCCTCAGTGCTGCCCCCCCAACAGTTTCGCACTCTCTCAGTGCTGACCCCTCCAGCAGTGCAGTGCTCCTTCAGTGTTGAACCCCCTCCCCAAAAGTGCGGCACTCTCTCAGTGCTGACCCCTCAGGCAGGGCAGTGCTCCTTCAGTGTTGAACCCCCTCCCCAACAGTGCGGTGCTCTCTCAGTGCTGACCCCTCAGGCAGGGCAGTGCTCTCTCAGTGCTGACCCCTGGCAGTATGGCACTCTCTCAGTGCTGACGCCGGGCAGTGTGGCACTCTCACAGTGCTGACCCCCTGGCAGTGTGGCACTCTCTCTGGCATTCTCTCAGTGCTGAACCCCCAACAGTGCAGAACTCTCTCAGTGCTGACCCCCCAACAGTGTGGCACTCTCTCAGTGCTGACCCCTGGCAGTGTGGCACTCTCTCACTGCTGACCCCCTGGCAGTGCGGCACTCTCTCTGTGCTGACCACTGGCAGTGTGGCACTCTCTCAGTGCTGAAACCTGGCAGTGTGGCACTGTCTCAGTGCTGACCCCTGGCAGTGTGGCACTCTCTCTGTGCTGACCCCTGGCAGTGTGGCACTCTCTCAGTGCTGACCCCCTGGCAGTGCGGCACTCTCTGAGTGCTGACCCTTGGCAGTGCTGCACTCTCTCAGTGCTGCCCCTGGCAGTGTGGCATTGTCTCAGTGCTGACCCCTGGCAGTGTGGCGCTCTCTCAGTGCTGACCCCCCAACAGTGTGGCACTCTCTCAGTGCTGACCCCCTGGCAGTGCGGCACTCTCTCAGTGCTGACCCCCTGGCAGTGTGGCACTCTCTCTGTGCTGACCCCTGGCAGTGTGGCACTCTCTCAGTGCTGACCCTTGGCAGTGCTGCACTCTCTCAGTGCTGCCCCTGGCAGTGTGGCATTGTTTCAGTGCTGACCCCTGGCAGTGTGGCGCTCTCTCAGTGCTGACCCCCCAACTGTGTGGCACAATCTCAGTGCTGACCCCCCAATAGTGCGGCACTTTCTCAGCGCTGACCTCCCAACAGTGCGGCAACCTCTCAGTGCTGACACCCCAACAGTGCGGCTCTCTATCAGTGCTGACCCCACAACAGTGCGGCACTCTCTCAGTGCTGACCCCCCAACTGTGTGGCACTCTCTCAGTGCTGACCCCCCAACAGTGTGGCACTCTCTCAGTGCTGACCCCCCGGCAGTGTGGCACTCTCTCAGTGCTGACCCCTGGCAGTGTGGCACTCTCTCAGTGCTGAGCCCTGGCAGTGTGGCACTCTCTCAGTGCTGACCACCCAGCAGTGTGGCACTCTCTCAGTGCTGACCCCTGGCACTGTGGCACTCTCTCAGTTCTGACCGCCCAGCAGTATGGCATTGTCTCAGTGCTGACCACTGGCAGTTTGGCGCTCTCTCAGTGCTCACCCCCCAACTGTGCTGCACTCTCTCAGCGTTGACCCCCACAACAGTGTGGCACTCTCTCAGTGCTGACCCCCCAACAGTGCGGAGCTCTCTCAGTGCTGACCCCCTCCAGCAGGGCAGTGCTCCTTCAGTGTTGAACCCCCTCCCCAACAGCGTGGCGCTCTCTCAGTGCTGACCCCTCAGGCAGAGCAGTGCTCTCTCAGTGCTGACCCCTGGCAGTATGGCACTCTCTCAGTGCTGACGCCTGGCAGTGTGGCATTCTCACAGTGCTGACCCCCCAACAGTGTGTCACTCTCTCAGCGCTGACCCCCCAACAGCGTGGCACTCTCTCAGTGCTGAACCCCCAACAGTGCAGAACTCTCTCAGTGCTGACCCCCCAACAGTGCGGCACTCTCTCAGTGCTGACCGCTGGCAGTGTGGCACTCTCTCAGTGCTGACACCCTGGCAGTGCGGCACTCTCTCTGTGCTGACCCCTGGCAGTGTGGCACTCTCTCAGTGCTGAACCCTGGCAGTGTGGCACTGTCTCAGTGCTGACCCCTGGCAGTGTGGCACTCTCTCAGTGCTGAACCCTGGCAGTGTGGCACTGTCTCAGTGCTGACCCCTGGCAGTGTGGCACTCTCTCTGTGCTGACCCCTGGCAGTGTGCCACTCTCTCAGTGCTGACCCTTGGCTGTGCTGCACTCTCTCAGTGCTGCCCCTGGCAGTGTGGCATTGTCTCAGTGCTGACCCCTGGCAGTGTGGCGCTCTCTCAGTGCTGACCCCACAACAGTGTGGCACAATCTCAGTGCTGACCCCCCAATAGTGCGGCACTCTCTCAGCGCTGACCTCCCAACAGTGCGGCAACCTCTCAGTGCTGACACCCCAACAGTGCGGCACTCTCTCAGTGCTGACCCCACAACAGTGCGGCACTCTCTCAGTGCTGACCCCCCCAACTGTGTGGCACTCTCTCAGTGCTGACCCCCCCAACAGCATGGCACTCTCTCAGTGCTGACCCCCCCAACAGTGTGGCACTCTCTCAGTGCTGATCCCCCGGCAGTGTGGCACTCTCTCAGTGCTGAGCCCCCAACAGTGCAGCGCTCTCTCAGTGCTGAGCCCCCAACAGTGCAGCGCTCTCTCAGTGCTGACCCTCCAACAGTGCGGCGCTCTCTCAGTGCTGACCCCTCCAGCAGGGCAGTGCTCCTTCAGTGTTGAACACCCTCCCCAACAGTGCGGCACTCTCTCAGCGCTGACCCCCCAACAGTCTGGCACTCTCTCAGTGCTGAAACCCCAACAGTGTGGCACTCTCTCAGTGCTGATCCCTGGCTGTGGGGCACTCTCTCAGTGCTGATCCCTGGCAGTGTGGCACTCTCTCAGTGCTGAAACCTGGCAGTGTGGCACTGTCTCAGTGCTGACCCCTGGCAGTGTGGCACTCTCTCTGTGCTGACCCCTGGCAGTGTGGCACTCTCTCAGTGCTGACCCCCTGGCAGTGCGGCACTCTCTCAGTGCTGACCCTTGGCAGTGCTGCACTCTCTCAGTGCTGCCCGTGGCAGTGTGGCATTTTTTCAGAGCTGACCCCTGGCAGTGTGGCGCTCTCTCAGTGCTGACCCCACAACAGTGTGGCACAATCTCAGTGCTGACCCCCCAATAGTGCGGCACTGTCTCAGCGCTGACCTCCCAACAGTGCGGCAACCTCTCAGTGCTGACACCCCAACAGTGCGGCACTCTCTCAGTGCTGACCCCACTACAGTGCGGCACTCTCTCAGTGCTGACCCCCCAACTGTGTGGCACGCTCTCAGTGCTGACCCCCCAACAGTGTGGCACTCTCTCAGTGCTGACCCCCCGGCAGTGTGGCACTCTCTCAGTGCTGACCCCTGGCAGTGTGGCACTCTCTCAGTGCTGAGCCCTGGCAGTGTGGCACTCTCTCAGTGCTGACCACCCAGCAGTGTGGCGCTCTCTCAGTGCTGACACCTGGCAGTGTGGCACTCTCTGTTCTGACCGCCCAGCAGTGTGGCATTGTCTCAGTGCTGACCACTGGCTGTTTGGCGCTCTCTCAGTGCTCACCCCCCCAACTGTGCTGCACTCTCTCAGCGTTGAACCCCAACAGTGCTGCACTCTCTCAGTGCTGACCCCCCAACAGTGCGGCACTCTCTCAGTGCTGACCCCTCAGGCATGGCAGTGCTCCTTCAGTGTTGAACCCCCTCCCCAACAGCGTGGCGCTCTCTCAGTGCTGACCCCTCAGGCAGAGCAGTGCTCTCTCAGTGCTGACCCCTGGCAGTATGGCACTCTCTCAGTGCTGACGCCTGGCCGTGTGGCATTCTCACAGTGCTGACCCCCCAACAGTGTGTCACTCTCTCAGCGCTGACCCCCCAACAGCGTGGCACTCTCTCAGTGCTGAATACCCAACAGTGCAGAACTCTCTCAGTGCTGACCCCCCAACAGTGCGGCACTCTCTCAGTGCTGACCCCTCAGGCATGGCAGTGCTCCTTCAGTGTTGAACCCCCTCCCCAATAGCGTGGCGCTCTCTCAGTGCTGAACCCTGGCAGTGTGGCACTGTCTCTGTGCTGACCCCTGGCAGTGTGGCACTCTCTCAGTGCTGAACCCTGGCAGTGTGGCACTGTCTCAGTGCTGACCCCTGGCAGTGTGGCACTCTCTCTGTGCTGACCCCCAACAGTGTGGCACTCTCTCAGTGCTGACCCCTGGCAGTGTGGCTCTCTCTCAGTGCTGACCCCCCAACAGTGCGGCACTCTCTCAGCGCTGACCCTCCAACAGTGTGGCACTCTCTCAGTGCTGACCACCCAACAGTGTGGCACTCCCTCAGTGCTGCCCCCCCAACAGTTTCGCACTCTCTCAGTGCTGACCCCTCCAGCAGTGCAGTGCTCCTTCAGTGTTGAACCCCCTCCCCAAAAGTGCGGCACTCTCTCAGTGCTGACCCCTCAGGCAGGGCAGTGCTCCTTCAGTGTTGAACCCCCTCCCCAACAGTGCGGTGCTCTCTCAGTGCTGACCCCTCAGGCAGGGCAGTGCTCTCTCAGTGCTGACCCCTGGCAGTATGGCACTCTCTCAGTGCTGACGCCGGGCAGTGTGGCACTCTCACAGTGCTGACCCCCTGGCAGTGTGGCACTCTCTCTGGCACTCTCTCAGTGCTGAACCCCCAACAGTGCAGAACTCTCTCAGTGCTGACCCCCCAACAGTGTGGCACTCTCTCAGTGCTGACCCCTGGCAGTGTGGCACTCTCTCACTGCTGACCCCCTGGCAGTGCGGCACTCTCTCTGTGCTGACCACTGGCAGTGTGGCACTCTCTCAGTGCTGAAACCTGGCAGTGTGGCACTGTCTCAGTGCTGACCCCTGGCAGTGTGGCACTCTCTCTGTGCTGACCCCTGGCAGTGTGGCACTCTCTCAGTGCTGACCCCCTGGCAGTGCGGCACTCTCTGAGTGCTGACCCTTGGCAGTGCTGCACTCTCTCAGTGCTGCTCCTGGCAGTGTGGCATTGTCTCAGTGCTGACCCCTGGCAGTGTGGCGCTCTCTCAGTGCTGACCCCCCAACAGTGTGGCACTCTCTCAGTGCTGACCCCCTGGCAGTGCGGCACTCTCTCAGTGCTGACCCTTGGCAGTGCTGCACTCTCTCAGTGCTGCCCCTGGCAGTGTGGCATTGTTTCAGTGCTGACCCCTGGCAGTGTGGCGCTCTCTCAGTGCTGACCCCACAACAGGTGGCACAATCCCAGTGCTGACCCCCCAATAGTGCGGCACTCTCTCAGCGCTGACCTCCCAACAGTGCGGCAACCTCTCAGTGCTGACACCCCAACAGTGCGGCTCTCTATCAGTGCTGACCCCACAACAGTGCGGCACTCTCTCAGTGCTGACCCCCCAACTGTGTGGCACTCTCTCAGTGCTGACCCCCCAACAGTGTGGCACTCTCTCAGTGCTGACCCCCCGGCAGTGTGGCACTCTCTCAGTGCTGACCCCTGGCAGTGTGGCACTCTCTCAGTGCTAAGCCCTGGCAGTGTGGCACTCTCTCAGTGCTGACCACCCAGCAGTGTGGCACTCTCTCAGTGCTGACACCTGGCAGTGTGGCACTCTCTCAGTTCTGACCGCCCAGCAGTATGGCATTGTCTCAGTGCTGACCACTGGCAGTTTGGCGCTCTCTCAGTGCTCACCCCCCAACTGTGCTGCACTCTCTCAGCGTTGACCCCCACAACAGTGTGGCACTCTCTCAGTGCTGACCCCCCAACAGTGCGGCACTCTCTCAGTGCTGACCCCTCAGGCATGGCAGTGCTCCTTCAGTGTTGAACCCCCTCCCCAACAGCGTGGCGCTCTCTCAGTGCTGACCCCTCAGGCAGAGCAGTGCTCTCTCAGTGCTGACCCCTGGCAGTATGGCACTCTCTCAGTGCTGACGCCTGGCAGTGTGGCATTCTCACAGTGCTGACCCCCCAACAGTGTGTCACTCTCTCAGCGCTGACCCCCCAACAGCGTGGCACTCTCTCAGTGCTGAACCCCCAACAGTGCAGAACTCTCTCAGTGCTGAGCCCCCAACAGTGCGGCACTCTCTCAGTGCTGACCGCTGGCAGTGTGGCACTCTCTCAGTGCTGACACCCTGGCAGTGCGGCACTCTCTCTGTGCTGACCCCTGGCAGTGTGGCACTCTCTCAGTGCTGAACCCTGGCAGTGTGGCACTGTCTCAGTGCTGACCCCTGGCAGTGTGGCACTCTCTCAGTGCTGAACCCTGGCAGTGTGGCACTGTCTCAGTGCTGACCCCTGGCAGTGTGGCACTCTCTCTGTGCTGACCCCTGGCAGTGTGCCACTCTCTCAGTGCTGACCCTTGGCTGTGCTGCACTCTCTCAGTGCTGCCCCTGGCAGTGTGGCATTGTCTCAGTGCTGACCCCTGGCAGTGTGGCGCTCTCTCAGTGCTGACCCCACAACAGTGTGGCACAATCTCAGTGCTGACCCCCCAATAGTGCGGCACTCTCTCAGCGCTGACCTCCCAACAGTGCGGCAACCTCTCAGTGCTGACACCCCAACAGTGCGGCACTCTCTCAGTGCTGACCCCACAACAGTGCGGCACTCTCTCAGTGCTGACCCCCCAACTGTGTGGCACTCTCAGTGCTGACCCCCCAACAGCATGGCACTCTCTCAGTGCTGACCCCCCAACAGTGTGGCACTCTCTCAGTGCTGAGCCCCCGGCAGTGTGGCACTCTCTCAGTGCTGAGCCCCCAACAGTGCAGCGCTCTCTCAGTGCTGAGCCCCCAACAGTGCAGCGCTCTCTCAGTGCTGACCATCCAACAGTGCGGCGCTCTCTCAGTGCTGACCCCTCCAGCAGGGCAGTGCTCCTTCAGTGTTGAACACCCTCCCCAACAGTGCGGCACTCTCTCAGCGCTGACCCCCCAACAGTCTGGCACTCTCTCAGTGCTGAAACCCCAACAGTGTGGCACTCTCTCAGTGCTGATCCCTGGCTGTGCGGCACTCTCTCAGTGCTGATCCCTGGCAGTGTGGCACTCTCTCAGTGCTGAAACCTGGCAGTGTGGCACTGTCTCAGTGCTGACCCCTGGCAGTGTGGCACTCTCTCTGTGCTGACCCCTGGCAGTGTGGCACTCTCTCAGTGCTGACCCCCTGGCAGTGCTGCACCCTCTCAGTGCTGACCCCTGGCAGTGTGGCATTTTTTCAGAGCTGACCCCTGGCAGTGTGGCGCTCTCTCAGTGCTGACCCCACAACAGTGTGGCACAATCTCAGTGCTGACCCCCCAATAGTGCGGCACTGTCTCAGCGCTGACCTCCCAACAGTGCGGCAACCTCTCAGTGCTGACACCCCAACAGTGCGGCACTCTCTCAGTGCTGACCCCACTACAGTGCGGCACTCTCTCAGTGCTGACCCCCCAACTGTGTGGCACGCTCTCAGTGCTGACCCCCCAACAGTGTGGCACTCTCTCAGTGCTGACCACCCGGCAGTGTGGCACTCTCTCAGTGCTGACCCCTGGCAGTGTGGCACTCTCTCAGTGCTGAGCCCTGGCAGTGTGGCACTCTCTCAGTGCTGACCACCCAGCAGTGTGGCGCTCTCTCAGTGCTGACACCTGGCAGTGTGGCACTCTCTGTTCTGACCGCCCAGCAGTGTGGCATTGTCTCAGTGCTGACCACTGGCTGTTTGGCGCTCTCTCAGTGCTCACCCCCCAACTGTGCTGCACTCTCTCAGCGTTGAACCCCAACAGTGCTGCACTCTCTCAGTGCTGACCCCCCAACAGTGCGGCACTCTCTCAGTGCTGACCCCTCAGGCATGGCAGTGCTCCTTCAGTGTTGAACCCCCTCCCCAACAGCGTGGCGCTCTCTCAGTGCTGACCCCTCAGGCAGAGCAGTGCTCTCTCAGTGCTGACCCCTGGCAGTATGGCACTCTCTCAGTGCTGACGCCTGGCAGTGTGGCATTCTCACAGTGCTGACCCCCCAACAGTGTGTCACTCTCTCAGCGCTGACCCCCCAACAGCGTGGCACTCTCTCAGTGCTGAATACCCAACAGTGCAGAACTCTCTCAGTGCTGACCCCCCAACAGTGCGGCACTCTCTCAGTGCTGACCCCTGGCAGTGTGGCGATCTCTCAGTGCTGAACCCCCAACAGTGCAGAACTCTCTCAGTGCTGACCCCCCAACAGTGCGGCACTCTCTCAGTGCTGACCCCTCAGGCATGGCAGTGCTCCTTCAGTGTTGAACCCCCTCCCCAATAGCGTGGCGCTCTCTCAGTGCTGAACCCTGGCAGTGTGGCACTGTCTCTGTGCTGACCCCTGGCAGTGTGGCACTCTCTCAGTGCTGAACCCTGGCAGTGTGGCACTGTCTCAGTGCTGACCCCTGGCAGTGTGGCACTCTCTCTGTGCTGACCCCTGGCAGTGTGGCACTCTCTCAGTGCTGACCCCCCAACAGTGTGGCACAATCTCAGTGCTGACCCCCCAATAGTGCGGAACTCTCTCAGCGCTGACCTCCCAACAGTGCGGCAACCTCTCAGTGCTGACACCCCAACAGTGCGGCACTCTCTCAGTGCTGACCCCACAACAGTGCGGCACTCTCTCAGTGCTGACCCCCCAACTGTGTGGCACTCTCTCAGTGCTGACCCCCCAACAGCATGGCACTCTCTCAGTGCTGACCCCCCAACAGTGTGGCACTCTCTCAGTGCTGAGCCCCCGGCAGTGTGGCACTCTCTCAGTGCTGAGCCCCCAACAGTGCAGCGCTCTCACAGTGCTGACCCCCCAACAGTGCAGCGCTCTCTCAGTGCTGACCCTCCAACAGTGCGGCGCTCTCTCAGTGCTGACCCCTCCAGCAGGGCAGTGCTCCTTCAGTGTTGAACACCCTCCCCAACAGTGCGGCACTCTCTCAGCGCTGACCCCCCAACAGTCTGGCACTCTCTCAGTGCTGAAACCCCAACAGTGTGGCACTCTCTCAGTGCTGATCCCTGGCAGTGTGGCAGTCTCTCAGTGCTGACCCCTGGCAGTGTGGCACTCTCTCAGTGCTGACCACCCAACAGTGCGGCACTCTCTCAGTGCTGACCCCCCAACAGTGCTGCACTCTCTCAACGCTGACCCCCCAACAGTATGGCACTCTCTCAGTGCTGACCCCCCAACAGCGTGGCACTCTCTCAGTGCTGACACTTGGCAGTGCGGCACTCTCTCACTGCTGACCCCCTGGCAGTGTGGCACTGTCTCAGTTCTGACACCTGGCAGTGTGGCACTCTCTCTGTGCTGACCCCTGGCAGTGTGGCACTCTCTCAGTGCTGACCCCCTGGCAGTGTGGCACTGTCTCAGTTCTGACACCTGGCAGTGTGGCACTCTCTCTGTGCTGACCCCTGGCAGTGTGGCACTCTCTCAGTGCTGACCCCCTGGCAGTGTGGCAGTCTCTCTGTGCTGACCCCTCAGGCAGGGCAGTGCTCCTTCAGTGTTGAACCCCCTCCCCAAAAGTGCGGCACTCTCTCAGTGCTGACCCCTGGCAGTGTGGCACTCTCTCAGCGCTGACCCCCCAACAGTGTGGCACTCTCTCAGTGCTGATCCCTGACAGTGTGGCACTCTCTCAGTGCTGACCCCTGGCAGTGTGGCACTCTCTCAGTGCTGACCCCTGGCAGTGCGGCACTCTCTCAGTGCTGACCCCTGGTAGTGCGGCAATCTCTCAGTGCTGACCCGCCAAGAGTGCGGCACTCTCTCAGTGCTGACCCCCCAACAGTGTGGCACTCTCTCAGCGCTCACCCCCCAACAGTGCGGCACTCTCTCAGTGCTGACACCTGGCATTGCAGCACTCTCCCAGTGCTGATCCCCAACAGTGTGGCACTCTCTCACTGCTGACCCCCCGGCAGTTTGGCACTGTCTCAGTGCTGACCACCCAGCAGTGTGACACTCTCTCAGTGCTGACCCCTGGCAGTGTGGCACTCTCTCAGTGCTGACCACCCAGCAGTGTGGCATTGTCACAGTGCTGAACCCTGGCAGTGTGGCACTCTCTCAGTGCTGACCCCCCAACAGTGCGGCACTCTCTCAGTGCTGACCCCCCAACTGTGCTGCACTCTCTCAGCGCTGACCCCCCAACAGTGCGGCACTCTCTCAGTGCTGACCCCTCAGGCAGGGCAGTGCTCCTTCAGTGTTGAACCCCCTCCCCAACAGTGCGGTGCTCTCTCAGTGCTGACCCCTGGCAGTGTGGCACTCTCTCAGTGCTGACCCCTGGCAGTGTGGCACTCTCTCAGTGCTGACCCCCCAACAGTGTGGCACTCTCTCAGCGCTGACCCCCCAACAGTTTGGCACTCTCTCAGTGCTGAACGCCCAACAGTGCAGCACTCTCTCAGTGCTGACCCCCCCAATAGTGTGGCACTCTCTCAGTACTGACCCCTGGCAGTGTGGCACTCTCTCACTGCTGACCCCCTGGCAGTGCGGCACTCTCTCTGTACTGAACCCTGGCAGTGCAGCACTCTCTCAGTGCTGACCCTGGCAGTGTGGCATTGTCTCAGTGCTGACCCCTGGCAGTGTGGCACTCTCTCAGTGCTGACCCCCCAACAGTGTGGCACAATCTCAGTGCTGACCCCCCCAACAGTGCGGCAACCTCTCAGTGCTGACACCCCAACAGTGCGGCACTCTCTCAGTGCTGACCCCACAACAGTGCGGCACTCTCTCAGTGCTGACCCCCCAACTGTGTGGCACTCTCTCAGTGCTGACCCCCCAACAGTGTGGCACTCTCTCAGTGCTGACCCCCCGGCAGTGTGGCACACTCTCAGTGCTGACCCCTGGCAGTGTGGCACTCTCTCAGTGCTGAGCCCTGGCAGTGTGGCACTCTCTCAGTGCTGACCACCCAGCAGTGTGGCACTCTCTCACTGCTGACCCCTGGCAGTGTGGCACTCTCTCAGTGCTGACCGCCCAGCAGTGTGGCATTGTCTCAGTGCTGACCACTGGCAGTTTGGCGCTCTCTCAGTGCTCACCCCACAACTGTGCTGCACTCTCTCAGCGTTGACCCCCCAACAGTGCGGCACTCTCTCAGTGCTGACCCCTCAGGCATGGCAGTGCTCCTTCAGTGTTGAACCCCCTCCCCAACAGCGTGGCGCTCTCTCAGTGCTGACCCCTCAGGCAGAGCAGTGCTCTCTCAGTGCTGACGCCTGGCAGTGTGGCACTCTCACAGTGCTGACCCCCCAACAGTGTGTCACTCTCTCAGCGCTGACCCCCCAACAGCATGGCACTCTCTCAGTGCTGAACCCCCAACAGTGCAGAACTCTCTCAGTGCTGACCCCCCAACAGTGCGGCACTCTCTCAGTGCTGACCCCTGGCAGTGTGGCACTCTCTCAGTGCTGACACCCTGGCAGTGCGGCACTCTCTCTGTGCTGACCCCTGGCAGTGTGGCACTCTCTCAGTGCTGAACCCTGGCAGTGTGGCACTGTCTCAGTGCTGACCCCTGGCAGTGTGGCACTCTCTCAGTGCTGAACCCTGGCAGTGTGGCACTGTCTCAGTGCTGACCCCTGGCAGTGTGGCACTCTCTCTGTGCTGACCCCTGGCAGTGTGGCACTCTCTCAGTGCTGACCCCCTGGCAGTGCGGCACTCTCTGAGTGCTGACCCTTGGCAGTGCTGCACTCTCTCAGTGCTGCCCCTGGCAGTGTGGCATTGTCTCAGTGCTGACCCCTGGCAGTGTGGCGCTCTCTCAGTGCTGACCCCCCAACAGTGTGGCACAATCTCAGTGCTGACCCCCCAATAGTGCGGCACTCTCTCAGCGCTGACCTCCCAACAGTGCGGCAACCTCTCAGTGCTGACCCCCCAACAGTGCGGCACTCTCTCAGTGCTGACACCCCAACAGTGCGGCACTCTCTCAGTGCTGACCCCACAACAGTGCGGCACTCTCTCAGTGCTGACCCCCCAACTGTGTGGCACTCTCTCAGTGCTGACCCCCCAACAGCATGGCACTCTCTCAGTGCTGAGCCCCCAACAGTGTGGCACTCTCTCAGTGCTGAGCCCCCGGCAGTGTGGCACTCTCTCAGTGCTGAGCCCCCAACAGTGCAGCGCTCTCTCAGTGCTGACCCTCCAACAGTGCGGCGCTCTCTCAGTTCTGACCCCTCCAGCAGGGCAGTGCTCCTTCAGTGTTGAACACCCTCCCCAACAGTGCGGCACTCTCTCAGCGCTGACCCCCCAACAGTCTGGCACTCTCTCAGTGCTGAAACCCCAACAGTGTGGCACTCTCTCAGTGCTGATCCCTGGCAGTGTGGCACTCTCTCAGTGCTGACCCCTGGCAGTGTGGCACTCTCTCAGTGCTGACCCGCCAACAGTGTGGCACTCTCTCAGCGCTGACCCCCCAACAGTCTGGCACTCTCTCAGTGCTGAAACCCCAACAGTGTGGCACTCTCTCAGTGCTGATCCCTGGCAGTGTGGCACTCTCTCAGTGCTGACCCCTGGCAGTGTGGCACTCTCTCAGTGCTGCCCCCCCAACAGCGTGGCACTCTCTCAGTGCTTACCCCCCAACAGTGCGGCACTCTCTCAGTGCTGACCCCCCAACAGTGCTGCACTCTCTCACTGCTGACCCCCTGGCAGTGTGGCACTGTCTCAGTTCTGACACCTGGCAGTGTGGCACTCTCTCTGTGCTGACCCCTGGCAGTGTGGCACTCTCTCACTGCTGACCCCCTGGCAGTGTGGCACTCTCTCAGTGCTGACTCCCCAACAGTGCGGCGCTCTCTCAGTGCTGACACTTGGCAGTGTGGCACTCTCTCAGTGCTGACCCCTGGCAGTGTGGCACTCTCTCAGTGCTGACCCCTGGCAGTGTGGCACTCTCTCAGTGCTGACCCCCCAACAGTGCGGCACTCTCTCAGTGCTGACCCCCCAACAGTGCTGCACTCTCTCAACGCTGACCCCCCAACAGTATGGCATTCTCTCAGTGCTGACCCCCCAACAGCGTGGCACTCTCTCAGTGCTGACACTTGGCAGTGCGGCACTCTCTCACTGCTGACCCCCTGGCAGTGTGGCACTGTCTCAGTTCTGACACCTGGCAGTGTGGCACTCTCTCTGTGCTGACCCCTGGCAGTGTGGCACTCTCTCACTGCTGACCCCCTGGCAGTGTGGCAGTCTCTCTGTGCTGACCCCTCAGACAGGGCAGTGCTCCTTCAGTGTTGAACCCCCTCCCCAAAAGTGCGGCACTCTCTCAGTGCTGACCCCTGGCAGTGTGGCATTCTCTCAGCGCTGACCCCCCAACAGTGTGGCACTCTCTCAGTGCTGATCCCTGACAGTGTGGCACTCTCTCAGTGCTGACCCCTGGCAGTGTGGCACTCTCTCAGTGCTGACCCCTGGCAGTGTGGCACTCTCTCAGTGCTGACCCCTGGCAGTGCGGCACTCTCTCAGTGCTGACCCGCCAAGAGTGCGGCACTCTCTCAGTGCTGACCCCCCAACAGTGTGGCACTCTCTCAGTGCTCACCCCCCCAACAGTGCGGCACTCTCTCAGTGCTGACACCTGGCATTGCAGCACTCTCTCAGTGCTGATCCCCAACAGTGTGGCACTCTCTCACTGCTGACCCCCCGGCAGTGTGCCACTGTCTCAGTGCTGACCACCCAGCAGTGTGACACTCTCTCAGTGCTGACCCCTGGCAGTGTGGCACTCTCTCAGTGCTGACCACTCAGCAGTGTGGCATTGTCACAGTGCTGACCCCTGGCAGAGTGGCACTCTCTCAGTGCTGACCCCCCAACAGCGCGGCACTCTCTCAGTGCTGACCCCCCAACTGTGCTGCACTCTCTCAGCGCTGACCCCCCAACAGTGCGGCACTCTCTCAGTGCTGACCCCTCAGGCAGGGCAGTGCTCCTTCAGTGTTGAACCCCCTCCCCAACAGTGCGGTGCTCTCTCAGTGCTGACCCCTGGCAGTGTGGCACTCTCTCAGTGCTGACCCCTGGCAGTGTGGCACTCTCTCAGTGCTGACCCCCCAACAGTGTGGCACTCTCTCAGCGCTGACCCCCCAACAGTTTGGCACTCTCTCAGTGCTGAACGCCCAACAGTGCAGCACTCTCTCAGTGCTGACCCCCCAATAGTGTGGCACTCTCTCAGTACTGACCCCTGGCAGTGTGGCACTCTCTCACTGCTGACCCCCTGGCAGTGCGGCACTCTCTCTGTACTGAACCCTGGCAGTGCGGCACTCTCTCAGTGCTGACCCTTGGCAGTGCTGCACTCTCTCAGTGCTGCCCCTGGCAGTGTGGCATTGTCTCAGTGCTGACCCCTGGCAGTGTGGCACTCTCTCAGTGCTGACCCCCCAACAGTGTGGCACAATCTCAGTGCTGACACCCCAATAGTGCGGCACTCTCTCAGCGCTGACCTCCCAACAGTGCGGCAACCTCTCAGTGCTGACACCCCAACAGTGTGGCACTCTCTCAGTGCTGACCCCACAACAGTGCGGCACTCTCTCAGTGCTGACCCCCCAACTGTGTGGCACTCTCTCAGTGCTGAACCCCCAACAGTGTGGCACTCTCTCAGTGCTGACCACCCGGCAGTGTGGCACTCTCTCAGTGCTGACCCCTGGCAGTGTGGCACTCTCTCAGTGCTGAGCCCTGGCAGTGTGGCACTCTCTCAGTGCTGACCACCCAGCAGTGTGGCACTCTCTCAGTGCTGACCCCTGGCAGTGTGGCACTCTCTCAGTGCTGACCGCCCAGCAGTGTGGCATTGTCTCAGTGCTGACCACTGGCAGTTTGGCGCTCTCTCAGTGCTCACCCCACAACTGTGCTGCACTCTCTCAGCGTTGACCCCCCAACAGTGCGGCACTCTCTCAGTGCTGACCCCTCAGGCATGGCAGTGCTCCTTCAGTGTTGAACCCCCTCCCCAACAGCGTGGCGCTCTCTCAGTGCTGACCCCTCAGGCAGAGCAGTGCTCTCTCAGTGCTGACCCCTGGCAGTATGGCACTCTCTCAGTGCTGACGCCTGGCAGTGTGGCACTCTCACAGTGCTGACCCCCCAACAGTGTGTCACTCTCTCAGCGCTGACCCCCCAACAGCGTGGCACTCTCTCAGTGCTGACCCCCCAACAGTGCGGCACTCTCTCAGTGCTGACCCCTGGCTGTGTGGCACTCTCTCAGTGCTGACACCCTGGCAGTGCGGCACTCTCTCTGTGCTGACCCCTGGCAGTGTGGCACTCTCTCAGTGCTGAGCCCTGGCAGTGTGGCACTGTCTCAGTGCTGACCCCTGGCAGTGTGGCACTCTCTCTGTGCTGACCCCTGGCAGTGTGGCACTCTCTCAGTGCTGAACCCTGGCAGTGTTGCACTGTCTCAGTGCTGACCCCTGGCAGTGTGGCACTCTCTCTGTGCTGACCCCTGGCAGTGTGGCACTCTCTCAGTGCTGACCCCCTGGCAGTGTGGCACTCTCTCAGTGCTGACCCCCTGGCAGTGCGGCAGTCTCTGAGTGCTGACCCTTGGCAGTGCTGCACTCTCTCAGTGCTGCCCCTGGCAGTGTGGCATTGTCTCAGTGCTGACCCCTGGCAGTGTGGCGCTCTCTCAGTGCTGACCCCCCAACAGTGTGGCACAATCTCAGTGCTGAACCCCCAATAGTGCGGCACTCTCTCAGCGCTGACCTCCCAACAGTGCGGCAACCTCTCAGTGCTGACCCCCCAACAGTGCGGCACTCTCTCAGTGCTGACACCCCAACAGTGCGGCACTCTCTCAGTGCTGACCCCACAACAGTGCGGCACTCTCTCAGTGCTGACCCCCCAACTGTGTGGCACTCTCTCAGTGCTGACCCCCCAACAGCATGGCACTCTCTCAGTGCTGAGCCCCCAACAGTGTGGCACTCTCTCAGTGCTGAGCCCCCGGCAGTGTGGCACTCTCTCAGTGCTGAGCCCCCAACAGTGCAGCGCTCTCTCAGTGCTGACCCTCCAACAGTGCGGCGCTCTCTCAGTTCTGACCCCTCCAGCAGGGCAGTGCTCCTTCAGTGTTGAACACCCTCCCCAACAGTGCGGCACTCTCTCAGCGCTGACCCCCCAACAGTCTGGCACTCTCTCAGTGCTGAAACCCCAACAGTGTGGCACTCTCTCAGTGCTGATCCCTGGCAGTGTGGCACTCTCTCAGTGCTGACCCCTGGCAGTGTGGCACTCTCTCAGTGCTGACCCGCCAACAGTGTGGCACTCTCTCAGCGCTGACCCCCCAACAGTCTGGCACTCTCTCAGTGCTGAAACCCCAACAGTGTGGCACTCTCTCAGTGCTGATCCCTGGCAGTGTGGCACTCTCTCAGTGCTGACCCCTGGCAGTGTGGCACTCTCTCAGTGCTGCCCCCCCAACAGCGTGGCACTCTCTCAGTGCTTACCCCCCAACAGTGCGGCACTCTCTCAGTGCTGACCCCCCAACAGTGCTGCACTCTCTCACTGCTGACCCCCTGGCAGTGTGGCACTGTCTCAGTTCTGACACCTGGCAGTGTGGCACTCTCTCTGTGCTGACCCCTGGCAGTGTGGCACTCTCTCACTGCTGACCCCCTGGCAGTGTGGCACTCTCTCAGTGCTGACTCCCCAACAGTGCGGCGCTCTCTCAGTGCTGACACTTGGCAGTGTGGCACTCTCTCAGTGCTGACCCCTGGCAGTGTGGCACTCTCTCAGTGCTGACCGCTGGCAGTGTGGCACTCTCTCAGTGCTGACCCCCCAACAGTGCGGCACTCTCTCAGTGCTGACCCCCCAACAGTGCTGCACTCTCTCAACGCTGACCCCCCAACAGTATGGCATTCTCTCAGTGCTGACCCCCCAACAGCGTGGCACTCTCTCAGTGCTGACACTTGGCAGTGCGGCACTCTCTCACTGCTGACCCCCTGGCAGTGTGGCACTGTCTCAGTTCTGACACCTGGCAGTGTGGCACTCTCTCTGTGCTGACCCCTGGCAGTGTGGCACTCTCTCACTGCTGACCCCCTGGCAGTGTGGCAGTCTCTCTGTGCTGACCCCTCAGACAGGGCAGTGCTCCTTCAGTGTTGAACCCCCTCCCCAAAAGTGCGGCACTCTCTCAGTGCTGACCCCTGGCAGTGTGGCATTCTCTCAGCGCTGACCCCCCAACAGTGTGGCACTCTCTCAGTGCTGATCCCTGACAGTGTGGCACTCTCTCAGTGCTGACCCCTGGCAGTGTGGCACTCTCTCAGTGCTGACCCCTGGCAGTGTGGCACTCTCTCAGTGCTGACCCCTGGCAGTGCGGCACTCTCTCAGTGCTGACCCGCCAAGAGTGCGGCACTCTCTCAGTGCTGACCCCCCAACAGTGTGGCACTCTCTCAGTGCTCACCCCCCAACAGTGCGGCACTCTCTCAGTGCTGACACCTGGCATTGCAGCACTCTCTCAGTGCTGATCCCCAACAGTGTGGCACTCTCTCACTGCTGACCCCCCGGCAGTGTGCCACTGTCTCAGTGCTGACCACCCAGCAGTGTGACACTCTCTCAGTGCTGACCCCTGGCAGTGTGGCACTCTCTCAGTGCTGACCACTCAGCAGTGTGGCATTGTCACAGTGCTGACCCCTGGCAGAGTGGCACTCTCTCAGTGCTGACCCCCCAACAGCGCGGCACTCTCTCAGTGCTGACCCCCCAACTGTGCTGCACTCTCTCAGCGCTGACCCCCCAACAGTGCGGCACTCTCTCAGTGCTGACCCCTCAGGCAGGGCAGTGCTCCTTCAGTGTTGAACCCCCTCCCCAACAGTGCGGTGCTCTCTCAGTGCTGACCCCTGGCAGTGTGGCACTCTCTCAGTGCTGACCCCTGGCAGTGTGGCACTCTCTCAGTGCTGACCCCCCAACAGTGTGGCACTCTCTCAGCGCTGACCCCCCAACAGTTTGGCACTCTCTCAGTGCTGAACGCCCAACAGTGCAGCACTCTCTCAGTGCTGACCCCCCAATAGTGTGGCACTCTCTCAGTACTGACCCCTGGCAGTGTGGCACTCTCTCACTGCTGACCCCCTGGCAGTGCGGCACTCTCTCTGTACTGAACCCTGGCAGTGCGGCACTCTCTCAGTGCTGACCCTTGGCAGTGCTGCACTCTCTCAGTGCTGCCCCTGGCAGTGTGGCATTGTCTCAGTGCTGACCCCTGGCAGTGTGGCACTCTCTCAGTGCTGACCCCCCAACAGTGTGGCACAATCTCAGTGCTGACACCCCAATAGTGCGGCACTCTCTCAGCGCTGACCTCCCAACAGTGCGGCAACCTCTCAGTGCTGACACCCCAACAGTGTGGCACTCTCTCAGTGCTGACCCCACAACAGTGCGGCACTCTCTCAGTGCTGACCCCCCAACTGTGTGGCACTCTCTCAGTGCTGAACCCCCAACAGTGTGGCACTCTCTCAGTGCTGACCACCCGGCAGTGTGGCACTCTCTCAGTGCTGACCCCTGGCAGTGTGGCACTCTCTCAGTGCTGAGCCCTGGCAGTGTGGCACTCTCTCAGTGCTGACCACCCAGCAGTGTGGCACTCTCTCAGTGCTGACCCCTGGCAGTGTGGCACTCTCTCAGTGCTGACCGCCCAGCAGTGTGGCATTGTCTCAGTGCTGACCACTGGCAGTTTGGCGCTCTCTCAGTGCTCACCCCACAACTGTGCTGCACTCTCTCAGCGTTGACCCCCCAACAGTGCGGCACTCTCTCAGTGCTGACCCCTCAGGCATGGCAGTGCTCCTTCAGTGTTGAACCCCCTCCCCAACAGCGTGGCGCTCTCTCAGTGCTGACCCCTCAGGCAGAGCAGTGCTCTCTCAGTGCTGACCCCTGGCAGTATGGCACTCTCTCAGTGCTGACGCCTGGCAGTGTGGCACTCTCACAGTGCTGACCCCCCAACAGTGTGTCACTCTCTCAGCGCTGACCCCCCAACAGCGTGGCACTCTCTCAGTGCTGACCCCCCAACAGTGCGGCACTCTCTCAGTGCTGACCCCTGGCTGTGTGGCACTCTCTCAGTGCTGACACCCTGGCAGTGCGGCACTCTCTCTGTGCTGACCCCTGGCAGTGTGGCACTCTCTCAGTGCTGAGCCCTGGCAGTGTGGCACTGTCTCAGTGCTGACCCCTGGCAGTGTGGCACTCTCTCTGTGCTGACCCCTGGCAGTGTGGCACTCTCTCAGTGCTGAACCCTGGCAGTGTTGCACTGTCTCAGTGCTGACCCCTGGCAGTGTGGCACTCTCTCTGTGCTGACCCCTGGCAGTGTGGCACTCTCTCAGTGCTGACCCCCTGGCAGTGTGGCACTCTCTCAGTGCTGACCCCCTGGCAGTGCGGCAGTCTCTGAGTGCTGACCCTTGGCAGTGCTGCACTCTCTCAGTGCTGCCCCTGGCAGTGTGGCATTGTCTCAGTGCTGACCCCTGGCAGTGTGGCGCTCTCTCAGTGCTGACCCCCCAACAGTGTGGCACAATCTCAGTGCTGAACCCCCAATAGTGCGGCACTCTCTCAGCGCTGACCTCCCAACAGTGCGGCACTCTCTCAGTGCTGACCCCACAACAGTGCGGCACTCTCTCAGTGCTGACCCCACAACAGTGCGGCACTCTCTCAGTGCTGACCCCACAACAGTGCGGCACTCTCTCAGTGCTGACCCCCCAACTGTGTGGCACTCTCTCAGTGCTGACCCCCAAACAGCATGGCACTCTCTCAGTGCTGACCCCCCAACAGTGTGGCACTCTCTCAGTGCTGAGCCCCCGGCAGTGTGGCACTCTCTCAGTGCTGAGCCCCCAACAGTGCAGCGCTCTCAGTGCTGAGCCCCCAACAGTGCAGCGCTCTCTCAGTGCTGACCCTCCAACAGTGCGGCGCTCTCTCAGTGCTGACCCCTCCAGCAGGGCAGTGCTCCTTCAGTGTTGAACACCCTCCCCAACAGTGCGGCACTCTCTCAGTGCTGAAACCCCAACAGTGTGGCACTCTCTCAGTGCTGACCCCTGGCAGTGTGGCACTCTCACAGTGCTGACACCTGGCAGTGTGGCACTCTCTCTGTGCTGACCCCACAACAGTGCGGCACTCTCTCAGTGCTGACCCCCCAACAGCGTGGCACTCTCTCAGTGCTGACCCCCCAACAGTGTGGCACTCTCTCAGTGCTGACCCCCCAACAGCTTGGCACTCTCTCAGTGCTGACACTTGGCAGTGCGGCACTCTCTCACTGCTGACCCCCAGGCAGTGTGGCACTGTCTCAGTTCTGACACCTGGCAGTGTGGCACTCTCTCTGTGCTGACCCCTGGCAGTGTGGCACTCTCTCAGTGCTGACTCCCCAACAGTGCGGCGCTCTCTCAGTGCTGACACTTGGCAGTGTGGCACTCTCTCAGTGCTGACCCCTGGCAGTGTGGCACTCTCTCAGTGTTGCCCCTGGCAGTGTGGCATTGTCTCAGTGCTGACCCCTGGCAGTGTGGCGCTCTCTCAGCGCTGACCCCCCAACAGTGCGGCACTCTCTCAGTGCTGATCCCCCAACAGTGCGGCACTCTCTCAGTGCTGACCCCTCAGGCAGGGCTGTTCTCCTTCAGTGTTGAACCCCCTCCCCAACAGTGCGGCACTCTCTCAGTGCTGACCCCTGGCAGTGTGGCACTCTCACAGTGCTGACCCCCCAACAGTGTGGCACTCTCTCAGCGCTGACCCACCAACAGCGTGGCACTCTCTCAGTGCTGAACCCTGGCAGTGTGGCACTCTCTCAGTGCTGACCCCTGGCAGTGTGGCACTCTCTCTGTGCTGACCCCTGGCATTGCAGCACTCTCTCAGTACTGAACCCTGGCAGTGCGGCACTCTCTCACTGCTGACCCCCTGGCAGTGTGGCACTGTCTCAGTGCTGACCCCTGGCAGTGTGGCACTCTCTCTGTGCTGACCCCTGGCAGTGTGGCACTCTCTCAGTGCTGAACCCTGGCAGTGTGGCACTGTCTCAGTGCTGACCCCTGGCAGTGTGGCACACTCTCTGTGCTGACCCCTGGCAGTGTGGCATTCTCTCAGTGCTGACCCCCTGGCAGTGTGGCACTCTCTCAGTGCTGACCCCCTGGCAGTGCGGCACTCTCTCAGTGCTGACCCTTGGCAGTGCTGCACTCTCTCAGTGCTGAACCCTGGCAGTGTGGCATTGTCTCAGTGCTGACCCCTGGCAGTGTGGCGCTCTCTCAGTGCTGACCCCCCAACAGTGTGGCACAATCTCAGTGCTGACCTCCCAATAGTGCGGCACTCTCTCAGCGTTGACCTCCCAACAGAACGGCAACCTCTCAGTGCTGACACCCCAACAGTGCGGCACTCTCTCAGTGCTGACCTCCCAACAGTGTGGCACTCTCTCAGTGCTGAGCCCCCGGCAGTGTGGCACTCTCTCAGTGCTGACCCCCCAACAGTGCGGAGCTCTCTCAGTGCTGCCCCCTCCAGCAGGGCAGTACTCCTTCAGTGTTGAACCCCCTCCCCAACAGTGTGGCACTCTCTCAGCGCTGACCCCGCAACAGTGTGGCACACTCTCAGTGCTGACTCCCCAACAGTGCGGCACTCACTCAGCGCTGACCCCCCAACAGTCTGGCACTCTCTCAGTTCTGACACGCCAACAGTGTGGCACTCTCTCAGTGCTGATCACTGACAGTGCGGCACTCTCTCAGTGCTGACCCGCCAACAGTGCGGCACTCTCTCAGTGCGGACCCCCCAACAGTGTGGCACTCTCTCAGTGCTGACCCCCCGGCAGTGTGGCACTCTCTCAGTGCTGACCCCTGGTAGTGTGGCACTCTCTCAGTGCTGACCCCTGGCAGTGTGGCACTCTCAGTGCTGACCCCTGGCAATGTGGCACTCTCTCAGTGCTGACCGCCCAACAGTGTGGCACTCCCTCAGTGCTGACCCCCCAACAGTTTCGCACTCTCTCAGTGCTGACCCCTCCAGCAGTGCAGTGCTCCTTCAGTGTTGAACCCCCTTCCCAACAGTGCGGCACTCTCTCAGTGCTGACCCCTCAGGCAGGGCAGTGCTCCTTCAGTGTTGAACCCCCTCCCCAACAGCGTGGCGCTCTCTCAGTGCTGACCCCTCAGGCAGTATGGCACTCTCTCAGTGCTGACGCCTGGCAGTGTGGCACTCTCACAGTGCTGACCCCCTGGCAGTGTGGCACTCTCTCTGGCACTCTAGAGTGCTGAACCCCCAACAGTGCAGAACTCTCTCAGTGCTGACCCCCCAACAGTGTGGCACTCTCTCAGTGCTGACCCCTGGCAGTGTGGCACTCTCTCACTGCTGACCCCCTGGCAGTGCGGCACTCTCTCTGGGCTGACCCCTGGCAGTGTGGCACTCTCTGAGTGCTGACCCTGGCAGTGTGGCATTGTCTCAGTGCTGACCCCTGGCAGTGTGGCACTCTCTCTGTGCTGACCCCTGGCAGTGTGGCACTCTCTCAGTGCTGACCCCCTGGCAGTGCGGCACTCTCTGAGTGCTGACCCTTGGCAGTGCTGCACTCTCTCAGTGCTGCCCCTGGCAGTGTGGCATTGTCTCAGTGCTGACCCCTGGCAGTGTGGCGCTCTCTCAGTGCTGACCCCCCAACAGTGTGGCACAATCTCAGTGCTGACCCCCCAATAGTGCGGCACTCTCTCAGCGCTGACCTCCCAACAGTGCGGCAACCTCTCAGTGCTGACACCCCAACAGTGCGGCACTCTCTCAGTGCTGAGCCCCCAACAGCATGGCACTCTCTCAGTGCTGACCCCCCAACAGTGTGGCACTCTCTCAGTGCTGAGCCCCCGGCAGTGTGACACTCTCTCAGTGCTGAGCCCCCAACAGTGCAGCGCTCTCTCAGTGCTGACCCTCCAACAGTGCGGCGCTCTCTCAGTGCTGACCCCTCCAGCAGGGCAGTGCTCCTTCAGTGTTGAACACCCTCCCCAACAGTGCGGCACTCTCTCAGCGCTGACCCCCCAACAGTCTGGCACTCTCTCAGTGCTGACCCCAACAGTGTGGCACTCTCTCAGTGCTGAAACCCCAACAGTGTGGCACTCTCTCAGTGCTGATCCCTGGCAGTGTGGCACTCTCTCAGTGCTGACCCGCCAACAGTGCGGCACTCTCTCAGTGCTGACCCCCCAACAGCGTGGCACTCTCTCAGTGCTGACCCCCCAACAGTGTGGCACTCTCTCAGTGCTGACCCCCCAACAGTGTGTCACTCTCTCAGTGCTGACCCCCCAACAGTGCTGCACTCTCTCAGTGCTGACCCCCCAACAGCGTGGCACTCTCTCAGTGCTGACCCCCCAACAGTGCGGCACTCTCTCAGTGCTGACCCCCCAACAGTGCTGCACTCTCTCAATGCTGACCCCCCAACAGTATGGCATTCTCTCAGTGCTGACCCCCCAACAGCGTGGCACTCTCTCAGTGCTGACACTTGGCAGTGCGGCACTCTCTCACTGCTCACCCCCTGGCAGTGTGGCACTGTCTCAGTTCTGACACCTGGCAGTGTGGCACTCTCTCTGTGCTGACCCCTGGCAGTGTGGCACTCTCTCACTGCTGACCCACTGGCAGTGTGGCACTCTCTCAGTGCTGACTCCCCAACAGTGCGGCGCTCTCTCAGTGCTGACACTTGGCAGTGTGGCACTCTCTCAGTGCTGACCCCTGGCAGTGTGGCACTCTCTCAGTGTTGCCCCTGGCAGTGTGGCATTGTCTCAGTGCTGACCCCTGGCAGTGTGGCACTCTCTCAGTGCTGACCCCCAACAGTGCGGCACCCTCTCAGTGCTGACCCCTGGCAGTGTGGCTCTCTCTCAGTGCAGACCCCCCAACAGTGTGGCAGTCTCTCAGTGCTGACCCCTCAGGCAGGGCAGTGCTCCTTCAGTGTTGAACCCCATCCCCAAAAGTGCGGCACTCTCTCAGTGCTGAACCCTGGCAGTGTGGCACTCTCTCAGCGCTGACCCCCCAACAGTGTGGCACTCTCTCAGTGCTGATCCCTGACAGTGTGGCACTCTCTCAGTGCTGACCCCTGGCAGTGTGGCACTCTCTCAGTGCTGACCCCTGGCAGTGTGGCACTCTCTCAGTGCTGACCCCTGGCAGTGTGGCACTCTCTCAGTGCTGACCCGCCAAGAGTGCGGCACTCTCTCAGTGCTGCCCCTGGCAGTGTGGCATTGTCTCAGTGCTGACCCCTGGCAGTGTGGCGCTCTCTCAGTGCTGACCCCCCAACAGTGTGGCACAATCTCAGTGCTGACCCCCCAATAGTGCGGCACTCTCTCAGCGCTGACCTCCCAACAGTGCGGCAACCTCTCAGTGCTGACCCCACAACAGTGCGGCACTCTCTCAGTGCTGACGCCCCAACTGTGTGGCACAATCTCAGTGCTGACCCCCCAACTGTGTGGCACTCTCTCAGTGCTGACCCCCCGGCAGTGTGGCACTCTCTCAGTGCTGACCCCCCAACAGCATTGCACTCTCTCAGTGCTGAGCCCCCAACAGTGTGGCACTCTCTCAGTGCTGACCCCCCAACAGTGTGGCACTCTCTCAGTGCTGAGCCCCCGGCAGTGTGGCACTCTCTCAGTGCTGAGCCCCCAAAAGTGCAGCGCTCTCTCAGTGCTGAGCCCCCAACAGTGCAGCGCTCTCTCAGTGCTGACCCTCCAACAGTGCCGCGCTCTCTCAGTGCTGACCCCTCCAGCAGGGCAGTGCTCCTTCAGTGTTGAACACCCTCCCCAACAGTGCGGCACTCTCTCAGCGCTGACCCCCCAACAGTCTGGCACTCTCTCAGTGCTGAAACCCCAACAGTGTGGCACTCTCTCAGTGCTGATCCCTGGCAGTGTGGCACTCTCTCAGTGCTGATCCCTGGCAGTGTGGCACTCATTCAGTGCTGACCCCTGGCAGTGTGGCACTCTCTCAGTGCTGACCCCTGGCAGTGTGGCACTCTCTCAGTGCTGACCCGCCAACAGTGCGGCACTCTCTCAGTGCTGACCCCCCAACAGCGTGGCACTCTCTCAGTGCTGACCCCCCAACAGTGTGTCACTCTCTCAGTGCTGACCCCCCAACAGTGCTGCACTCTCTCAACGCTGACCCCCCAACAGTATGGCATTCTCTCAGTGCTGACCCCCCAACAGCGTGGCACTCTCTCAGTGCTGACACTTGGCAGTGCGGCACTCTCTCACTGCTCACCCCCTGGCAGTGTGGCACTGTCTCAGTTCTGACACCTGGCAGTGTGGCACTCTCTCTGTGCTGACCCCTGGCAGTGTGGCACTCTCTCACTGCTGACCCACTGGCAGTGTGGCACTCTCTCAGTGCTGACTCCCCAACAGTGCGGCGCTCTCTCAGTGCTGACACTTGGCAGTGTGGCACTCTCTCAGTGCTGACCCCTGGCAGTGTGGCACTCTCTCAGTGTTGCCCCTGGCAGTGTGGCATTGTCTCAGTGCTGACCCCTGGCAGTGTGGCACTCTCTCAGTGCTGACCCCCAACAGTGCGGCACCCTCTCAGTGCTGACCCCTGGCAGTGTGGCTCTCTCTCAGTGCAGACCCCCCAACAGTGTGGCAGTCTCTCAGTGCTGACCCTTCAGGCAGGGCAGTGCTCCTTCAGTGTTGAACCCCCTCCCCAAAAGTGCGGCACTCTCTCAGTGCTGACCCCTGGCAGTGTGGCACTCTCTCAGCGCTGACCCCCCAACAGTGTGGCACTCTCTCAGTGCTGATCCCTGACAGTGTGGCACTCTCTCAGTGCTGACCCCTGGCAGTGTGGCACTCTCTCAGTGCTGACCCCTGGCAGTGTGGCACTCTCTCAGTGCTGACCCCTGGCAGTGTGGCACTCTCTCAGTGCTGACCCGCCAAGAGTGCGGCACTCTCTCAGTGCTGCCCCTGGCAGTGTGGCATTGTCTCAGTGCTGACCCCTGGCAGTGTGGCGCTCTCTCAGTGCTGACCCCCCAACAGTGTGGCACAATCTCAGTGCTGACCCCCCAATAGTGCGGCACTCTCTCAGCGCTGACCTCCCAACAGTGCGGCAACCTCTCAGTGCTGACACCCCAACAGTGCGGCACTCTCTCAGTGCTGACCCCACAACAGTGCGGCACTCTCTCAGTGCTGACCCCCCAACTGTGTGGCACTCTCTCAGTGCTGACCCCCCAACAGCATGGCACTCTCTCAGTGCTGACCCCCCAACAGTGTGGCACTCTCTCAGTGCTGAGCGCCCGGCAGTGTGGCGCTCTCTCAGTGCTGAGCCCCCAACAGTGCAGCGCTCTCTCAGTGCTGAGCCCCCAACAGTGCAGCGCTCTCTCAGTGCTGACCCTCCAACAGTGCGGCGCTCTCTCAGTGCTGACCCCTCCAGCAGGGCAGTGCTCCTTCAGTGTTGAACCCCCTCCCCAACAGTGTGGCACTCTCTCAGTGCTGACCCCTCCAGCAGGGCAGTGCTCCTTCAGTGTTGAACACCCTCCCCAACAGTGCGGCACTCTCTCAGCGCTGACCCCCCAACAGTCTGGCACTCTCTCAGTGCTGAAACCCCAACAGTGTGGCACTCTCTCAGTGCTGATCCCTGGCAGTGTGGCAGTCTCTCAGTGCTGACCCCTGGCAGTGTGGCACTCTCTCAGTGCTGACCACCCAACAGTGCGGCACTCTCTCAGTGCTGACCCCCCAACAGTGCTGCACTCTCTCAACGCTGACCCCCCAACAGTATGGCATTCTCTCAGTGCTGACCCCCCAACAGCGTGGCACTCTCTCAGTGCTGACACTTGGCAGTGCGGCACTCTCTCACTGCTGACCCCCTGGCAGTGTGGCACTGTCGCAGTTCTGACACCTGGCAGTGTGGCACTCTCTCTGTGCTGACCCCTGGCAGTGTGGCACTCTCTCACTGCTGACCCCCTGGCAGTGTGGCAGTCTCTCTGTGCTGACCCCTCAGGCAGGGCAGTGCTCCTTCAGTGTTGAACCCCCTCCCCAAAAGTGCGGCACTCTCTCAGTGCTGACCCCTGGCAGTGTGGCACTCTCTCAGCGCTGACCCCCCAACAGTGTGGCACTCTCTCAGTGCTGATCCCTGACAGTGTGGCACTCTCTCAGTGCTGACCCCTGGCAGTGTGGCACTCTCTCAGTGCTGACCCCTGGCAGTGTGGCACTCTCTCAGTGCTGACCCCTGGCAGTGCGGCAATCTCTCAGTGCTGACCCGCCAAGAGTGCGGCACTCTCTCAGTGCTGACCCCCCAACAGTGTGGCACTCTCTCAGTGCTCACCCCCCAACAGTGCGGCACTCTCTCAGTGCTGACACCTGGCATTGCAGCACTCTCCCAGTGCTGATCCCCAACAGTGTGGCACTCTCTCACTGCTGACCCCCCGGCAGTGTGGCACTGTCTCAGTGCTGACCCCTGGCAGTGTGGCACTCTCTCAGTGCTGACCACCCAGCAGTGTGGCATTGTCACAGTGCTGACCCCTGGCAGTGTGGCACTCTCTCAGTGCTGACACCCCAACAGCGCGGCACTCTCTCAGTGCTGACCCCCCAACTGTGCTGCACTCTCTCAGCGCTGACCCCCCAACAGTGCGGCACTCTCTCAGTGCTGACCCCTCAGGCAGGGCAGTGCTCCTTCAGTGTTGAACCCCCTCCCCAACAGTGCGGTGCTCTCTCAGTGCTGACCCCTGGCAGTGTGGCACTCTCTCAGTGCTGACCCCTGGCAGTGTGGCACTCTCTCAGTGCTGACCCCCCAACAGTGTGGCACTCTCTCAGCGCTGACCCCCCAACAGTTTGGCACTCTCTCAGTGCTGAACGCCCAACAGTGCAGCACTCTCTCAGTGCTGACCCCCCAATAGTGTGGCACTCTCTCAGTACTGACCCCTGGCAGTGTGGCACTCTCTCACTGCTGACCCCCTGGCAGTGCGGCACTCTCTCTGTACTGAACCCTGGCAGTGCGGCACTCTCTCAGTGCTGACCCTTGGCAGTGCTGCACTCTCTCAGTGCTGCCCCTGGCAGTGTGGCATTGTCTCAGTGCTGACCCCTGGCAGTGTGGCACTCTCTCAGTGCTGACCCCCCAACAGTGTGGCACAATCTCAGTGCTGACCCCCCAATAGTGCGGCACTCTCTCAGCGCTGACCTCCCAACAGTGCGGCAACCTCTCAGTGCTGACACCCCAACAGTGCGGCACTCTCTCAGTGCTGACCCCACAACAGTGCGGCACTCTCTCAGTGCTGACCCCCCAACTGTGTGGCACTCTCTCAGTGCTGACCCCCCAACAGTGTGGCACTCTCTCAGTGCTGACCCCCCAGCAGTGTGGCACTCTCTCAGTGCTGACCCCTGGCAGTGTGGCACTCTCACAGTGCTGAGCCCTGGCAGTGTGGCACTCTCTCAGTGCTGACCACCCAGCAGTGTGGCACTCTCTCAGTGCTGACCCCTGGCAGTGTGGCACTCTCTCAGTGCTGACCGCCCAGCAGTGTGGCATTGTCTCAGTGCTGACCACTGGCAGTTTGGCGCTCTCTCAGTGCTCACCCCACAACTGTGCTGCACTCTCTCAGCGTTGACCCCCCAACAGTGTGGCACAATCTCAGTGCTGACCCCCCAATAGTGCGGCACTCTCTCAGCGCTGACCTCCCAACAGTGCGGCAACCTCTCAGTGCTGACACCCCAACAGTGCGGCACTCTCTCAGTGCTGAGCCCCCAACAGCATGGCACTCTCTCAGTGCTGACCCCCCAACAGTGTGGCACTCTCTCAGTGCTGAGCCCCCGGCAGTGTGACACTCTCTCAGTGCTGAGCCCCCAACAGTGCAGCGCTCTCTCAGTGCTGACCCTCCAACAGTGCGGCGCTCTCTCAGTGCTGACCCCTCCAGCAGGGCAGTGCTCCTTCAGTGTTGAACACCCTCCCCAACAGTGCGGCACTCTCTCAGCGCTGACCCCCCAACAGTCTGGCACTCTCTCAGTGCTGACCCCAACAGTGTGGCACTCTCTCAGTGCTGAAACCCCAACAGTGTGGCACTCTCTCAGTGCTGATCCCTGGCAGTGTGGCACTCTCTCAGTGCTGACCCGCCAACAGTGCGGCACTCTCTCAGTGCTGACCCCCCAACAGCGTGGCACTCTCTCAGTGCTGACCCCCCAACAGTGTGGCACTCTCTCAGTGCTGACCCCCCAACAGTGTGTCACTCTCTCAGTGCTGACCCCCCAACAGTGCTGCACTCTCTCAGTGCTGACCCCCCAACAGCGTGGCACTCTCTCAGTGCTGACCCCCCAACAGTGCGGCACTCTCTCAGTGCTGACCCCCCAACAGTGCTGCACTCTCTCAATGCTGACCCCCCAACAGTATGGCATTCTCTCAGTGCTGACCCCCCAACAGCGTGGCACTCTCTCAGTGCTGACACTTGGCAGTGCGGCACTCTCTCACTGCTCACCCCCTGGCAGTGTGGCACTGTCTCAGTTCTGACACCTGGCAGTGTGGCACTCTCTCTGTGCTGACCCCTGGCAGTGTGGCACTCTCTCACTGCTGACCCACTGGCAGTGTGGCACTCTCTCAGTGCTGACTCCCCAACAGTGCGGCGCTCTCTCAGTGCTGACACTTGGCAGTGTGGCACTCTCTCAGTGCTGACCCCTGGCAGTGTGGCACTCTCTCAGTGTTGCCCCTGGCAGTGTGGCATTGTCTCAGTGCTGACCCCTGGCAGTGTGGCACTCTCTCAGTGCTGACCCCCAACAGTGCGGCACCCTCTCAGTGCTGACCCCTGGCAGTGTGGCTCTCTCTCAGTGCAGACCCCCCAACAGTGTGGCAGTCTCTCAGTGCTGACCCCTCAGGCAGGGCAGTGCTCCTTCAGTGTTGAACCCCCTCCCCAAAAGTGCGGCACTCTCTCAGTGCTGACCCCTGGCAGTGTGGCACTCTCTCAGTGCTGACCCGCCAAGAGTGCGGCACTCTCTCAGTGCTGAACCCTGGCAGTGTGGCACTCTCTCAGCGCTGACCCCCCAACAGTGTGGCACTCTCTCAGCGCTGACCCCCCAACAGTGTGGCACTCTCTCAGTGCTGATCCCTGACAGTGTGGCACTCTCTCAGTGCTGACCCCTGGCAGTGTGGCACTCTCTCAGTGCTGACCCCTGGCAGTGTGGCACTCTCTCAGTGCTGACCCCTGGCAGTGTGGCACTCTCTCAGTGCTGACCCGCCAAGAGTGCGGCACTCTCTCAGTGCTGCCCCTGGCAGTGTGGCATTGTCTCAGTGCTGACCCCTGGCAGTGTGGCGCTCTCTCAGTGCTGACCCCCCAACAGTGTGGCACAATCTCAGTGCTGACCCCCCAATAGTGCGGCACTCTCTCAGCGCTGACCTCCCAACAGTGCGGCAACCTCTCAGTGCTGACCCCACAACAGTGCGGCACTCTCTCAGTGCTGACCCCCCAACTGTGTGGCACTCTCTCAGTGCTGACCCCCCAACTGTGTGGCACTCTCTCAGTGCTGACCCCCCGGCAGTGTGGCACTCTCTCAGTGCTGACCCCCCAACAGCATTGCACTCTCTCAGTGCTGACCCCCCAACAGTGTGGCACTCTCTCAGTGCTGACCCCCCAACAGTGTGGCACTCTCTCAGTGCTGAGCCCCCGGCAGTGTGGCACTCTCTCAGTGCTGAGCCCCCAAAAGTGCAGCGCTCTCTCAGTGCTGAGCCCCCAACAGTGCAGCGCTCTCTCAGTGCTGACCCTCCAACAGTGCCGCGCTCTCTCAGTGCTGACCCCTCCAGCAGGGCAGTGCTCCTTCAGTGTTGAACACCCTCCCCAACAGTGCGGCACTCTCTCAGCGCTGACCCCCCAACAGTCTGGCACTCTCTCAGTGCTGAAACCCCAACAGTGTGGCACTCTCTCAGTGCTGATCCCTGGCAGTGTGGCACTCTCTCAGTGCTGATCCCTGGCAGTGTGGCACTCATTCAGTGCTGACCCCTGGCAGTGTGGCACTCTCTCAGTGCTGACCCCTGGCAGTGTGGCACTCTCTCAGTGCTGACCCGCCAACAGTGCGGCACTCTCTCAGTGCTGACCCCCCAACAGCGTGGCACTCTCTCAGTGCTGACCCCCCAACAGTGTGTCACTCTCTCAGTGCTGACCCCCCAACAGTGCTGCACTCTCTCAACGCTGACCCCCCAACAGTATGGCATTCTCTCAGTGCTGACCCCCCAACAGCGTGGCACTCTCTCAGTGCTGACACTTGGCAGTGCGGCACTCTCTCACTGCTCACCCCCTGGCAGTGTGGCACTGTCTCAGTTCTGACACCTGGCAGTGTGGCACTCTCTCTGTGCTGACCCCTGGCAGTGTGGCACTCTCTCACTGCTGACCCACTGGCAGTGTGGCACTCTCTCAGTGCTGACTCCCCAACAGTGCGGCGCTCTCTCAGTGCTGACACTTGGCAGTGTGGCACTCTCTCAGTGCTGACCCCTGGCAGTGTGGCACTCTCTCAGTGTTGCCCCTGGCAGTGTGGCATTGTCTCAGTGCTGACCCCTGGCAGTGTGGCACTCTCTCAGTGCTGACCCCCAACAGTGCGGCACCCTCTCAGTGCTGACCCCTGGCAGTGTGGCTCTCTCTCAGTGCAGACCCCCCAACAGTGTGGCAGTCTCTCAGTGCTGACCCCTCAGGCAGGGCAGTGCTCCTTCAGTGTTGAACCCCCTCCCCAAAAGTGCGGCACTCTCTCAGTGCTGAACCCTGGCAGTGTGGCACTCTCTCAGCGCTGACCCCCCAACAGTGTGGCACTCTCTCAGTGCTGATCCCTGACAGTGTGGCACTCTCTCAGTGCTGACCCCTGGCAGTGTGGCACTCTCTCAGTGCTGACCCCTGGCAGTGTGGCACTCTCTCAGTGCTGACCCCTGGCAGTGTGGCACTCTCTCAGTGCTGACCCGCCAAGAGTGCGGCACTCTCTCAGTGCTGCCCCTGGCAGTGTGGCATTGTCTCAGTGCTGACCCCTGGCAGTGTGGCGCTCTCTCAGTACTGACCCCCCAACAGTGTGGCACAATCTCAGTGCTGACCCCCCAATAGTGCGGCACTCTCTCAGCGCTGACCTCCCAACAGTGCGGCAACCTCTCAGTGCTGACACCCCAACAGTGCGGCACTCTCTCAGTGCTGACCCCACAACAGTGCGGCACTCTCTCAGTGCTGACCCCCCAACTGTGTGGCACTCTCTCAGTGCTGACCCCCCAACAGCATGGCACTCTCTCAGTGCTGACCCCCCAACAGTGTGGCACTCTCTCAGTGCTGAGCGCCCGGCAGTGTGGCGCTCTCTCAGTGCTGAGCCCCCAACAGTGCAGCGCTCTCTCAGTGCTGAGCCCCCAACAGTGCAGCGCTCTCTCAGTGCTGACCCTCCAACAGTGCGGCGCTCTCTCAGTGCTGACCCCTCCAGCAGGGCAGTGCTCCTTCAGTGTTGAACCCCCTCCCCAACAGTGTGGCACTCTCTCAGTGCTGACCCCTCCAGCAGGGCAGTGCTCCTTCAGTGTTGAACACCCTCCCCAACAGTGCGGCACTCTCTCAGCGCTGACCCCCCAACAGTCTGGCACTCTCTCAGTGCTGAAACCCCAACAGTGTGGCACTCTCTCAGTGCTGATCCCTGGCAGTGTGGCAGTCTCTCAGTGCTGACCCCTGGCAGTGTGGCACTCTCTCAGTGCTGACCACCCAACAGTGCGGCACTCTCTCAGTGCTGACCCCCCAACAGTGCTGCACTCTCTCAACGCTGACCCCCCAACAGTATGGCATTCTCTCAGTGCTGACCCCCCAACAGCGTGGCACTCTCTCAGTGCTGACACTTGGCAGTGCGGCACTCTCTCACTGCTGACCCCCTGGCAGTGTGGCACTGTCGCAGTTCTGACACCTGGCAGTGTGGCACTCTCTCTGTGCTGACCCCTGGCAGTGTGGCACTCTCTCACTGCTGACCCCCTGGCAGTGTGGCAGTCTCTCTGTGCTGACCCCTCAGGCAGGGCAGTGCTCCTTCAGTGTTGAACCCCCTCCCCAAAAGTGCGGCACTCTCTCAGTGCTGACCCCTGGCAGTGTGGCACTCTCTCAGCGCTGACCCCCCAACAGTGTGGCACTCTCTCAGTGCTGATCCCTGACAGTGTGGCACTCTCTCAGTGCTGACCCCTGACAGTGTGGCACTCTCTCAGTGCTGACCCCTGGCAGTGTGGCACTCTCTCAGTGCTGACCCCTGGCAGTGCGGCAATCTCTCAGTGCTGACCCGCCAAGAGTGCGGCACTCTCTCAGTGCTGACCCCCCAACAGTGTGGCACTCTCTCAGTGCTCACCCCCCAACAGTGCGGCACTCTCTCAGTGCTGACACCTGGCATTGCAGCACTCTCCCAGTGCTGATCCCCAACAGTGTGGCACTCTCTCACTGCTGACCCCCCGGCAGTGTGGCACTGTCTCAGTGCTGACCACCCAGCAGTGTGACACTCTCTCAGTGCTGACCCCTGGCAGTGTGGCACTCTCTCAGTGCTGACCACCCAGCAGTGTGGCATTGTCACAGTGCTGACCCCTGGCAGTGTGGCACTCTCTCAGTGCTGACCCCCCAACAGCGCGGCACTCTCTCAGTGCTGACCCCCCAACTGTGCTGCACTCTCTCAGCGCTGACCCCCCAACAGTGCGGCACTCTCTCAGTGCTGACCCCTCAGGCAGGGCAGTGCTCCTTCAGTGTTGAACCCCCTCCCCAACAGTGCGGTGCTCTCTCAGTGCTGACCCCTGGCAGTGTGGCACTCTCTCAGTGCTGACCCCTGGCAGTGTGGCACTCTCTCAGTGCTGACCCCCCAACAGTGTGGCACTCTCTCAGCGCTGACCCCCCAACAGTTTGGCACTCTCTCAGTGCTGAACGCCCAACAGTGCAGCACTCTCTCAGTGCTGACCCCCCAATAGTGTGGCACTCTCTCAGTACTGACCCCTGGCAGTGTGGCACTCTCTCACTGCTGACCCCCTGGCAGTGCGGCACTCTCTCTGTACTGAACCCTGGCAGTGCGGCACTCTCTCAGTGCTGACCCTTGGCAGTGCTGCACTCTCTCAGTGCTGCCCCTGGCAGTGTGGCATTGTCTCAGTGCTGACCCCTGGCAGTGTGGCACTCTCTCAGTGCTGACCCCCCAACAGTGTGGCACAATCTCAGTGCTGACCCCCCAATAGTGCGGCACTCTCTCAGCGCTGACCTCCCAACAGTGCGGCAACCTCTCAGTGCTGACACCCCAACAGTGCGGCACTCTCTCAGTGCTGACCCCACAACAGTGCGGCACTCTCTCAGTGCTGACCCCCCAACTGTGTGGCACTCTCTCAGTGCTGACCCCCCAACAGTGTGGCACTCTCTCAGTGCTGACCCCCCGGCAGTGTGGCACTCTCTCAGTGCTGACCCCTGGCAGTGTGGCACTCTCTCAGTGCTGAGCCCTGGCAGTGTGGCACTCTCTCAGTGCTGACCACCCAGCAGTGTGGCACTCTCTCAGTGCTGACCCCTGGCAGTGTGGCACTCTCTCAGTGCTGACCGCCCAGCAGTGTGGCATTGTCTCAGTGCTGACCACTGGCAGTTTGGCGCTCTCTCAGTGCTCACCCCACAACTGTGCTGCACTCTCTCAGCGTTGACCCCCCAACAGTGCGGCACTCTCTCAGTGCTGACCCCTCAGGCATGGCAGTGCTCCTTCAGTGTTGAACCCTCAGTGTTGAACCCCCTCCCCAACAGCGTGGCGCTCTCTCAGTGCTGACCCCTCAGGCAGAGCAGTGCTCTCTCAGTGCTGACCCCTGGCAGTATGGCACTCTCTCAGTGCTGACGCCTGGCAGTGTGGCACTCTCACAGAGCTGACCCCCCAACAGTGTGTCACTCTCTCAGCGCTGAGCCCCCAACAGCGTGGCACTCTCTCAGTGCTGAACCCCCAACAGTGCAGAACTGTCTCAGTGCTGACCCCCCAACAGTGCGGCACTCTCTCAGTGCTGACCCCTGGCAGTGTGGCACTCTCTCAGTGCTGACACCCTGGCAGTGCGGCACTCTCTCTGTGCTGACCCCTGGCAGTGTGGCACTCTCTCAGTGCTGAACCCTGGCAGTGTGGCACTGTCTCAGTGCTGACCCCTGGCAGTGTGGCACTCTCTCAGTGCTGAACCCTGGCCGTGTGGCACTGTCTCAGTGCTGAACCCTGGCAGTGTGGCACTCTCTCTGTGCTGACCCCTGGCAGTGTGGCACTCTCTCAGTGCTGACCCCCTGGCAGTGCGGCACTCTCTGAGTGCTGACCCTTGGCAGTGCTGCACTCTCTCAGTGCTGCCCCTGGCAGTGTGGCATTGTCTCAGTGCTGACCCCTGGCAGTGTGGCGCTCTCTCAGTGCTGACCCCCCAACAGTGTGGCACAATCTCAGTGCTGACCCCCCAATAGTGCGGCACTCTCTCAGCGCTGACCTCCCAACAGTGCGGCAACCTCTCAGTGCTGACACCCCAACAGTGCGGCACTCTCTCAGTGCTGACCCCACAACAGTGCGGCACTCTCTCAGTGCTGACCCCCCAACTGTGTGGCACTCTCTCAGTGCTGACCCCCCAACAGCATGGCACTCTCTCAGTGCTGAGCCCCCAACAGTGTGGCACTCTCTCAGTGCTGAGCCCCCAACAGTGTGGCACTCTCTCAGTGCTGAGCCCCCGGCAGTGTGGCACTCTCTCAGTGCTGACCCCCCAACAGTGTGGCACTCTCTCAGTGCTGAGCCCCCGGCAGTGTGGCACTCTCTCAGTGCTGAGCCCCCAAAAGTGCAGCGCTCTCTCAGTGCTGACCCTCCAACAGTGCGGCGCTCTCTCAGTTCTGACCCCCCAACAGTGCGGCACTCTCTCAGTGCTGACCCCTCCAGCAGGGCAGTGCTCGTTCAGTGTTGAACACCCTCCCCAACAGTGCGGCACTCTCTCAGCGCTGACCCCCCAACAGTCTGGCACTCTCTCAGTGCTGAAACCCCAACAGTGCGGCACTCTCTCAGTGCTGACCCCTGGCAGTGTGGCACTCTCTCAGTGCTGACCCCTGGCAGTGTGGCACTCTCACAGTGCTGACCCGCCAACAGTGCGGCACTCTCTCAGTGCTGCCCCCCCAACAGCGTGGCACTCTCTCAGTGCTTACCCACCAACAGTGCGGCACTCTCTCAGTGCTGACCCCCCAACAGTGCTGCACTCTCTCAACGCTGACCCCACAACAGTATGGCATTCTCTCAGTGCTGACCCCCCTACAGCGTGGCACTCTCTCAGTGCTGACACTTGGCAGTGCGGCACTCTCTCACTGCTCACCCCCTGGCAGTGTGGCACTGTCTCAGTTCTGACACCTGGCAGTGTGGCACTCTCTCTGTGCTGACCCCTGGCAGTGTGGCACTCTCTCACTGCTGACCCCCTGGCAGTGTGGCACTCTCTCAGTGCTGACTCCCCAACAGTGCGGCGCTCTCTCAGTGCTGACACTTGGCAGTGTGGCACTCTCTCAGTGCTGACCCCTGGCAGTGTGGCACTCTCTCAGTGCTGACCCCTGGCAGTGTGGCACTCTCTCAGTGCTGACCCCCCAACAGTGCGGCACTCTCTCAGTGCTGACCCCCCAACAGTGCTGCACTCTCTCAACGCTGACCCCCCAACAGTATGGCATTCTCTCAGTGCTGACCCCCCAACAGCGTGGCACTCTCTCAGTGCTGACACTTGGCAGTGCGGCACTCTCTCACTGCTGACCCCCTGGCAGTGTGGCAGTCTCTCTGTGCTGACCCCTCAGGCAGGGCAGTGCTCTTTCAGTGTTGAACCCCCTCCCCAAAAGTGCGGCACTCTCTCAGTGCTGACCCCTGGCAGTGTGGCACTCTCTCAGCGCTGACCCCCCAATAGTGTGGCACTCTCTCAGTGCTGATCCCTGACAGTGTGGCACTCTCTCAGTGCTGACCCCTGGCAGTGTGGCACTCTCTCAGTGCTGACCCCTGGCAGTGTGGCACTCTCTCAGTGCTGACCCCTGGCAGTGCAGCACTCTCTCAGTGCTGACCCGCCAAGAGTGCGGCACTCTCTCAGTGCTGACCCCCCAACAGTGTGGCACTCTCTCAGTGCTGACACCTGGCATTGCAGCACTCTCTCAGTGCTGATCCCCAACAGTGTGGCACTCTCTCACTGCTGACCCCCCGGCAGTGTGGCACTGTCTCAGTGCTGACCACCCAGCAGTGTGACACTCTCTCAGTGCTGACCCCTGGCAGTGTGGCACTCTCTCAGTGCTGACCACCCAGCAGTGTGGCATTGTCACAGTGCTGACCCCTGGCAGAGTGGCACTCTCTCAGTCCTGACCCCCCAACAGCGCGGCACTCTCTCAGTGCTGACCCCCCAACTGTGCTGCACTCTCTCAGCGCTGACCCCCCCAACAGTGCGGCACTCTCTCAGTGCTGACCCCTCAGGCAGGGCAGTGCTCGTTCAGTGTTGAACCCCCTCCCCAACAGTGCGGTGCTCTCTCAGTGCTGACCCCTGGCAGTGTGGCACTCTCTCAGTGCTGACCCCTGGCAGTGTGGCACTCTCTCAGTGCTGACCCCCCAACAGTGTGGCACTCTCTCAGCGCTGACCCCCCAACAGTTTGGCACTCTCTCAGTGCTGAACGCCCAACAGTGCAGCACTCTCTCAGTGCTGACCCCCCAATAGTGTGGCACTCTCTCAGTACTGACCCCTGGCAGTGTGGCACTCTCTCACTGCTGACCCCCTGGCAGTGCGGCACTCTCTCTGTACTGAACCCTGGCAGTGCGGCACTCTCTCAGTGCTGACCCTTGGCAGTGCTGCACTCTCTCAGTGCTGCCCCTGGCAGTGTGGCATTGTCTCAGTGCTGACCCCTGGCAGTGTGGCACTCTCTCAGTGCTGACCCCCCAACAGTGTGGCACAATCTCAGTGCTGACCCCCAATAGTGCGGCACTCTCTCAGCGCTGACCTCCCAACAGTGCGGCAACCTCTCAGTGCTGACACCCCAACAGTGTGGCACTCTCTCAGTGCTAACCCCACAACTGTGTGGCACTCCCTCAGTGCTGAACCCCCAACAGTGTGGCACTCTCTCAGTGCTGACCACCCGGCAGTGTGGCACTCTCTCAGTGCTGACCCCTGGCAGTGTGGCACTCTCTCAGTGCTGAGCCCTGGCAGTGTGGCACTCTCTCAGTGCTGACCACTGGCAGTGTGGCACTCTCTCAGTGCTGACCCCTGGCAGTGTGGCACTCTCTCAGTGCTGACCGCCCAGCAGTGTGGCATTGTCTCAGTGCTGACCACTGGCAGTTTGGCGCTCTCTCAGTGCTCACCCCACAACTGTGCTGCACTCTCTCAGCGTTGACCCCCCAACAGTGCGGCACTCTCTCAGTGCTGACCCCTCAGGCATGGCAGTGCTCCTTCAGTGTTGAACCCCCTCCCCAACAGCGTGGCGCTCTCTCAGTGCTGACCCCTCAGGCAGAGCAGTGCTCTCTCAGTGCTGACCCCTGGCAGTATGGCACTCTCTCAGTGCTGACGCCTCGCAGTGTGGCACTCTCACAGAGCTGACCCCCCAACAGTGTGTCACTCTCTCAGCGCTGACCCCCCAACAGCGTGGCACTCTCTCAGTGCTGAACCCCCAACAGTGCAGAACTGTCTCAGTGCTGACCCCCCAACAGTGCGGCACTCTCTCAGTGCTGACCCCTGGCAGTGTGGCACTCTCTCAGTGCTGACACCCTGGCAGTGCGGCACTCTCTCTGTGCTGACCCCTGGCAGTGTGGCACTCTCTCAGTGCTGAACCCTGGCAGTGTGGCACTGTCTCAGTGCTGACCCCTGGCAGTGTGGCACTCTCTCAGTGCTGAACCCTGGCCGTGTGGCACTGTCTCAGTGCTGAACCCTGGCAGTGTGGCACTCTCTCTGTGCTGACCCCTGGCAGTGTGGCACTCTCTCAGTGCTGACCCCCTGGCAGTGCGGCACTCTCTGAGTGCTGACCCTTGGCAGTGCTGCACTTCTCTCAGTGCTGCCCCTGGCAGTGTGGCATTGTCTCAGTGCTGACCCCTGGCAGTGTGGCGCTCTCTCAGTGCTGACCCCCAACAGTGTGGCACAATCTCAGTGCTGACCCCCCAATAGTGCGGCACTCTCTCAGCGCTGACCTCCCAACAGTGCGGCAACCTCTCAGTGCTGACACCCCAACAGTGCGGCACTCTCTCAGTGCTGACCCCACAACAGTGCGGCACTCTCTCAGTGCTGACCCCCCAACTGTGTGGCACTCTCTCAGTGCTGACCCCCCAACAGCATGGCACTCTCTCAGTGCTGAGCCCCCAACAGTGTGGCACTCTCTCAGTGCTGAGCCCCCAACAGTGTGGCACTCTCTCAGTGCTGAGCCCCCGGCAGTGTGGCACTCTCTCAGTGCTGACCCCCCAACAGTGTGGCACTCTCTCAGTGCTGAGCCCCCGGCAGTGTGGCACTCTCTCAGTGCTGAGCCCCCAAAAGTGCAGCGCTCTCTCAGTGCTGACCCTCCAACAGTGCGGCGCTCTCTCAGTTCTGACCCCCCAACAGTGCGGCACTCTCTCAGTGCTGACCCTCCAGCAGGGCAGTGCTCGTTCAGTGTTGAACACCCTCCCCAACAGTGCGGCACTCTCTCAGCGCTGACCCCCCAACAGTCTGGCACTCTCTCAGTGTGCTGAAACCCCAACAGTGCGGCACTCTCTCAGTGCTGACCCCTGGCAGTGTGGCACTCTCTCAGTGCTGACCCCTGGCAGTGTGGCACTCTCACAGTGCTGACCCGCCAACAGTGCGGCACTCTCTCAGTGCTGCCCCCCCAACAGCGTGGCACTCTCTCAGTGCTTACCCACCAACAGTGCGGCACTCTCTCAGTGCTGACCCCCCAACAGTGCTGCACTCTCTCAACGCTGACCCCACAACAGTATGGCATTCTCTCAGTGCTGACCCCCCTACAGCGTGGCACTCTCTCAGTGCTGACACTTGGCAGTGCGGCACTCTCTCACTGCTCACCCCCTGGCAGTGTGGCACTGTCTCAGTTCTGACACCTGGCAGTGTGGCACTCTCTCTGTGCTGACCCCTGGCAGTGTGGCACTCTCTCACTGCTGACCCCCTGGCAGTGTGGCACTCTCTCAGTGCTGACTCCCCAACAGTGCGGCGCTCTCTCAGTGCTGACACTTGGCAGTGTGGCACTCTCTCAGTGCTGACCCCTGGCAGTGTGGCACTCTCTCAGTGCTGACCCCTGGCAGTGTGGCACTCTCTCAGTGCTGACCCCCCAACAGTGCGGCACTCTCTCAGTGCTGACCCCCCAACAGTGCTGCACTCTCTCAACGCTGACCCCCCAACAGTATGGCATTCTCTCAGTGCTGACCCCCCAACAGCGTGGCACTCTCTCAGTGCTGACACTTGGCAGTGCGGCACTCTCTCACTGCTGACCCCCTGGCAGTGTGGCACTGTCTCAGTTCTGACACCTGGCAGTGTGGCACTCTCTCTGTGCTGACCCCTGGCAGTGTGGCACTCTCTCACTGCTGACCCCCTGGCAGTGTGGCAGTCTCTCTGTGCTGACCCCTCAGGCAGGGCAGTGCTCTTTCAGTGTTGAACCCCCTCCCCAAAAGTGCGGCACTCTCTCAGTGCTGACCCCTGGCAGTGTGGCACTCTCTCAGCGCTGACCCCCCAATAGTGTGGCACTCTCTCAGTGCTGATCCCTGACAGTGTGGCACTCTCTCAGTGCTGACCCCTGGCAGTGTGGCACTCTCTCAGTGCTGACCCCTGGCAGTGTGGCACTCTCTCAGTGCTGACCCCTGGCAGTGCGGCACTCTCTCAGTGCTGACCCGCCAAGAGTGCGGCACTCTCTCAGTGCTGACCCCCCAACAGTGTGGCACTCTCTCAGTGCTGACACCTGGCATTGCAGCACTCTCTCAGTGCTGATCCCCAACAGTGTGGCACTCTCTCACTGCTGACCCCCCGGCAGTGTGGCACTGTCTCAGTGCTGACCACCCAGCAGTGTGACACTCTCTCAGTGCTGACCCCTGGCAGTGTGGCACTCTCTCAGTGCTGACCACCCAGCAGTGTGGCATTGTCACAGTGCTGACCCCTGGCAGAGTGGCACTCTCTCAGTGCTGACCCCCCAACAGCGCGGCACTCTCTCAGTGCTGACCCCCCAACTGTGCTGCACTCTCTCAGCGCTGACCCCCCCAACAGTGCGGCACTCTCTCAGTGCTGACCCCTCAGGCAGGGCAGTGCTCGTTCAGTGTTGAACCCCCTCCCCAACAGTGCGGTGCTCTCTCAGTGCTGACCCCTGGCAGTGTGGCACTCTCTCAGTGCTGACCCCTGGCAGTGTGGCACTCTCTCAGTGCTGACCCCCCAACAGTGTGGCACTCTCTCAGCGCTGACCCCCCAACAGTTTGGCACTCTCTCAGTGCTGAACGCCCAACAGTGCAGCACTCTCTCAGTGCTGACCCCCCAATAGTGTGGCACTCTCTCAGTACTGACCCCTGGCAGTGTGGCACTCTCTCACTGCTGACCCCCTGGCAGTGCGGCACTCTCTCTGTACTGAACCCTGGCAGTGCGGCACTCTCTCAGTGCTGACCCTTGGCAGTGCTGCACTCTCTCAGTGCTGCCCCTGGCAGTGTGGCATTGTCTCAGTGCTGACCCCTGGCAGTGTGGCACTCTCTCAGTGCTGACCCCCCAACAGTGTGGCACAATCTCAGTGCTGACCCCCCAATAGTGCGGCACTCTCTCAGCGCTGACCTCCCAACAGTGCGGCAACCTCTCAGTGCTGACACCCCAACAGTGTGGCACTCTCTCAGTGCTAACCCCACAACTGTGTGGCACTCCCTCAGTGCTGAACCCCCAACAGTGTGGCACTCTCTCAGTGCTGACCACCCGGCAGTGTGGCACTCTCTCAGTGCTGACCCCTGGCAGTGTGGCACTCTCTCAGTGCTGAGCCCTGGCAGTGTGGCACTCTCTCAGTGCTGACCACTGGCAGTGTGGCACTCTCTCAGTGCTGACCCCTGGCAGTGTGGCACTCTCTCAGTGCTGACCGCCCAGCAGTGTGGCATTGTCTCAGTGCTGACCACTGGCAGTTTGGCGCTCTCTCAGTGCTCACCCCACAACTGTGCTGCACTCTCTCAGCGTTGACCCCCCAACAGTGCGGCACTCTCTCAGTGCTGACCCCTCAGGCATGGCAGTGCTCCTTCAGTGTTGAACCCCCTCCCCAACAGCGTGGCGCTCTCTCAGTGCTGACCCCTCAGGCAGAGCAGTGCTCTCTCAGTGCTGACCCCTGGCAGTATGGCACTCTCTCAGTGCTGACGCCTGGCAGTGTGGCACTCTCACAGTGCTGACCCCCCAACAGTGTGTCACTCTCCCAGCGCTGACCCCCCAACAGCGTGGCACTCTCTCAGTGCTGACCCCCCAACAGTGCGGCACTCTCTCAGTGCTGACCCCTGGCTGTGTGGCACTCTCTCAGTGCTGACACCCTGGCAGTGCGGCACTCTCTCTGTGCTGACCCCTGGCAGTGTGGCACTCTCTCAGTGCTGAACCCTGGCAGTGTGGCACTGTCTCAGTGCTGACCCCTGGCAGTGTGGCACTCTCTCAGTGCTGACACCCCAACAGTGCGGCACTCTCTCAGCGCTGACCTCCCAACGGTGCGGCACTCTCTCAGTGCTGACCCCCCAACTGTGTGGCACTCTCTCAGTGCTGACCCCCCAACAATGTGGCACTCTCTCAGTGCTGATACCAGGCAGTGTGGCACTCTCTCAGTGCTGACACCTGGCAGTGTGGCACTCTCTCTGTGCTGACCCCTGGCAGTGTGGCACTCTCTTAGCGCTGACCCCCTGGCAGTGTGGCACTCTCTCTGTGCTGACCCCTGGCAGTGTGGCACTGTCTCAGTTCTGACACCTGGCAGTGTGGCACTGTCTCAGTTCTGACACCTGGCAGTGTGGCACTCTCTCAGTGCTGACCCCTGGCAGTGTGGCACTGTCTCAGTTCTGACACCTGGCAGTGTGGCACTCTCTCTGTGCTGACCCCTGGCAGTGTGGCACTCTCTCACTGCTGACACCCTGGCAGTGTGGCACTCTCTCAGTGATGACTCCCCAACAGTGCGGCACTCTCTCTGTGCTGACCCCTGGCAGTGTGGCACTCTCTCTGTGCTGACACTTGGCAGTGTGGCACTCTCTCAGTGCTGACCCCTGGCAGAGTGGCACTCTCTCAGTGTTGCCCCTGGCAGTGTGGCATTGTCTCAGTGCTGACCCCTGGCAGTGTGGCGCTCTCTCAGCGCTGACCCCCCAACAGTGCGGCACCCTCTCAGTGCTGACCCCCCAACAGTGCGGCACTCTCTCAGTGCTGATCCCCCAACAGTGCGGCACTCTCTCAGTGCTGACCCCTCAGGCAGGGCTGTTCTCCTTCAGTGTTGAACCCCCTCCCCAACAGTGCGGCACTCTCTCAGTGCTGACCCCTGGCAGTGTGGCACTCTCACAGTGCTGACCCCCCAACAGTGTGGCACTCTCTCAGCGCTGACCCCCCAACAGTGTGGCACTCTCTCAGTGCTGAACCCCCAACAGTGCAGAACTCTCTCAGCGCTGAACCACCAACAGCGTGGCACTCTCTCAGTGCTGACCCCTGGCAGTGTGGCACTCTCTCAGTGCTGAACCCTGGCAGTGTGGCACTCTCTCAGTGCTGACCCCTGGCAGTGTGGCACTCTCTCTGTGCTGACCCCTGGCATTGCAGCACTCTCTCAGTACTGAACCCTGGCAGTGCGGCACTCTCTCTGTACTGAACCCTGGCAGTGTGGCACTCTCTCACTGCTGACCCCCTGGCAGTGCGGCACTCTCTCTGTGCTGACCCCTGGCAGTGTGGCACTCTCTCAGTGCTGAACCCTGGCAGTGTGGCACTGTCTCAGTGCTGACCCCTGGCAGTGTGGCACACTCTCTGTGCTGACCCCTGGCAGTGTGGCATTCTCTCAGTGCTGACCCCCTGGCAGTGTGGCACTCTCTCAGTGCTGACCCCCTGGCAGTGCGGCACTCTCTCAGTGCTGACCATTGGCAGTGCTGCACTCTCTCAGTGCTGAACCCTGGCAGTGTGGCATTGTCTCAGTGCTGACCCCTGGCAGTGTGGCACAATCTCAGTGCTGACCCCTGGCAGTGTGGCGCTCTCTCAGTGCTGACCCCCCAACAGTGTGGCACAATCTCAGTGCTGACCCCCCAATAGTGCGGCACTCTCTCAGCGCTGACCTCCCAACAGAATGGCAACCTCTCAGTGCTGACACCCCAACAGTGCGGCACTCTCTCAGTGCTGACCTCCCAACAGTGTGGCACTCTCTCAGTGCTGAGCCCCCGGCAGTGTGGCACTCTCTCAGTGCTGACCCCCCAACAGTGCGGAGCTCTCTCAGTGCTGCCCCCTCCAGCAGGGCAGTGCTCCTTCAGTGTTGAACCCCCTCCCCAACAGTGCGGCACTCTCTCAGCGCTGACCCCGCAACAGTCTGGCACACTCTCAGTGCTGACTCCCCAACAGTGCGGCACTCACTCAGCGCTGACCCCCCAACAGTCTGGCACTCTCTCAGTTCTGACACGCCAACAGTGTGGCACTCTCTCAGTGCTGATCACTGACAGTGCGGCACTCTCTCAGTGCTGACCCGCCAACAGTGTGGCACTCTCTCAGTGCGGACCCCCCAACAGTGTGGCACTCTCTCAGTGCTGACCCCCCGGCAGTGTGGCACTCTCTCAGTGCTGACCCCTGGTAGTGTGGCACTCTCTCAGTGCTGACCCCTGGCAGTGTGGCACTCTCAGTGCTGACCCCTGGCAATGTGGCACTCTCTCAGCGCTGACCCCGAAACAGTGCGGCACTCTCTCAGCGCTGACCCTCTAACAGTGTGGCACTCTCTCAGTGCTGACCCCCCAACAGTGTGGCACTCCCTCAGTGCTGACCCCCCAACAGTTTCGCACTCTCTCAGTGCTGACCCCTCCAGCAGTGCAGTGCTCCTTCAGTGTTGAACCCCCTCCCCAACAGTGCGGCACTCTCTCAGTGCTGACCCCTCAGGCAGGGCAGTGCTCCTTCAGTGTTGAACCCCCTCCCCAACAGCGTGGCGCTCTCTCAGTGCTGACCCCTCAGGCAGTATGGCACTCTCTCAGTGCTGACGCCTGGCAGTGTGGCACTCTCACAGTGCTGACCCCCTGGCAGTGTGGCACTCTCTCTGGCACTCTCTCAGTGCTGAACCCCCAACAGTGCAGAACTCTCTCAGTGCTGACCCCCCAACAGTGTGGCACTCTCTCAGTGCTGACCCCTGGCAGTGTGGCACTCTCTCACTGCTGACCCCCTGGCAGTGCGGCACTCTCTCTGTGCTGACCCCTGGCAGTGTGGCACTCTCTCAGTGCTGAAACCTGGCAGTGTGGCACTGTCTCAGTGCTGACCCCTGGCAGTGTGGCACTCTCTCTGTGCTGACCCCTGGCAGTGCGGCACTCTCTCAGTGCTGACCCTTGGCAGTGCTGCACTCTCTCAGTGCTGCCCCTGGCAGTGTGGCATTGTCTCAGTGCTGACCCCTGGCAGTGTGGCGCTCTCTCAGTGCTGACCCCCCAACAGTGTGGCACAATCTCAGTGCTGACCCCCCAATAGTGCGGCACTCTCTCAGCGCTGACCTCCCAACAGTGCGGCAACCTCTCAGTGCTGACACCCCAACAGTGCGGCACTCTCTCAGTGCTGACCCCACAACAGTGCGGCACTCTCTCAGTGCTGACCCCACAACAGTGTGGCACTCCCTCAGTGCTGACCCCCCGGCAGTGTGGCACTCTCTCAGTGCTGAGCCCTGGCAGTGTGGCACTCTCTCAGTGCTGACCACCCAGCAGTGTGGCACTCTCTCAGTGCTGACCCCTGGCAGTGTGGCACTCTCTCAGTGCTGACCGCCCAGCAGTGTGGCATTGTCTCAGTGCTGACCACTGGCAGTTTGGCGCTCTCTCAGTGCTCACCCCCCACCTGTGCTGCACTCTCTCAGCGTTGACCCCCCAACAGTGCGGCACTCTCTCAGTGCTGACCCCTCAGGCATGGCAGTGCTCCTTCAGTGTTGAACCCCCTCCCCAACAGCGTGGCGCTCTCTCAGTGCTGACCCCTCAGGCAGAGCAGTGCTCTCTCAGTGCTGACCCCTAGCAGTATGGCACTCTCTCAGTGCTGACGCCTGGCAGTGTGGCATTCTCACAGTGCTGACCCCCCAACAGTGTGGCACTCTCTCAGTGCTGACCCCCCAACAGCGTGGCACTCTCTCAGTGCTGAACCCCCAACAGTGCAGCACTCTCTCAGTGCTGACCCCCCAACAGTGCGGCACTCTCTCAGTGCTGACCGCAGGCAGTGTGGCACTCTCTCAGTGCTGACACCCTGGCAGTGCGGCACTCTCTCTGTGCTGACCCCTGGCAGTGTGGCACTCTCTCAGTGCTGAACTCTGGCAGTGTGGCACTGTCTCAGTGCTGACCCCTGGCAGTGTGGCACTCTCTCAGTGCTGACCCCCCAACAGTGTGGCACTATCTCAGTGCTGACCCCCCAACAGTATGGCACTATCTCAGTGCTGACCCCCCAACAGTGTGGCACTCTCTCAGTGCTGAGCCTCCGGCAGTGTCGCACTCTCTCAGCGCTGACCCCCCAACAGTGCGGCACTCTCTCAGTGCTGACCCCTCAGGCATGGCAGTGCTCCTTCAGTGTTGAACCCCCTCCCCAACAGCGTGGCGCTCTCTCAGTGCTGACCCCTGGCAGTGCGGCACTCTCTCAGTGCTGAAGCCTGGCAGTGTGGCACTCTCACAGTGCTGACCCCCCAACAGTGTGGCACTCTCTCAGCGCTGACCCCCCAACAGCGTGGCACTCTCTCAGTGCTGAACCCCCAACAGTGCGGCACTCTCTCAGTGCTCACCCCCCAACAGTGCGGCACTCTCTCAGTGCTGACCCCTGGCAGTGTGGCACTCTCTCTGTGCTGACCCCTGGCAGTGTGGCACTCTCTCAGTGCTGAACCCTGGCAGTGTGGCACTGTCTCAGTGCTGACCCCTGGCAGTGTGGCACTCTCTCTGTGCTGACCCCTGGCAGTGTGGCACTCTCTCACTGCTGACCCCCTGGCAGTGCGGCACTCTCTCTGTGCTGACCCCTGGCAGTGTGGCACTCTCTCTGTGCTGACCCCTGGCAGTGTGGCGCCCTCTCAGTGCTGACCCCCCAACAGTGTGGCACAATCTCAGTGCTGACCCCCCAATAGTGCGGCACTCTCTCAGCGCTGACCCCCCAACAGTGCGGCAACCTCTCAGTGCTGACACCCCAACAGTGCGGCACTCTCTCAGTGCTGACCCCACAATAGTGCGGCACTCTCTCAGTGCTGACCCCCCAACAGTGCGGCAACCTCTCAGTGCTGACCCCACAACAGTGCGGCACTCTCTCAGCGCTGACCCCACAACAGTGCCGCACTCTCTCAGTGCTGACCCCGCAACAGCATGGCACTCTCTCAGTGCTGACCCCCCAACAGTGTGGCACTCTCTCAGTGCTGAGCCCCCAACAGTGCAGCGCTCTCTCAGTGCTGACCCCCCAACAGTGCGGCACTCTCTCAGTGCTGACCCCCCAACAGTGCGGCGCTCTCTCAGTGCTGACCCCTCCAGCAGGGCAGTGCTCCTTCAGTGTTGAACACCCTCCCTAAGAGTGCAGCGCTCTCTCAGTGCTGATCCCTGGCAGTGTGGCACTCTCTCAGTGCTGACCCCTGGCAGTGTGGCACTCTCTCAGTGCTGACCCGCCAACAGTGCAGCACTCTCTCAGTGCTGACCCCCCAACAGCGTGGCACTCTCTCAGCGCTGACCCCCCAACAGTGCGGCACTCTCTCTGTGCTGACGCCTGGCAGTGTGGCACTCTCTCAGTGCTGAACCCTGGCAGTGTGGCACTGTCTCAGTTCTGACACCTGGCAGTGTGGCACTCTCTCTGTGCTGACCCCTGGCAGTGTGGCACTCTCTCACTGCTGACCCCCTGGCAGTGCGGCACTCTCTCTGTGCTGACCCCTGGCAGCGCGGCACTCTCTCAGTGCTGACCCCCCGGCAGTGTGGCACTCTCTCAGTGCTGACCCCCCGGCAATGTGGCACTCTCTCAGTGCTGACCCCCCAATAGTGCGGCGCTCTCTCAGTGCTGACACTTGGCAGTGCGGCACTCTCTCAGTGCTGACCCCTGGCAGTGTGGCATGGTGTCAGTGCTGACCCCTGGCAGTGTGGCGCTCTCTCAGTGCTGACCCCCAACAGTGTGCCACTCTCTCAGTGCTGACCCCTGGCAGTGTGGCATGGTCTCAGTGCTGACCCCTGGCAGTGTGGCAGTCTCTCTGTGCTGACCCCTCAGGCAGGGCAGTGCTCCTTCAGTGTTGAACCCCCTCCCCAACAGTGCGGCACTCTCTCAGTGCTGACCCCTGGCAGTGTGGCACTCTCTCAGCGCTGACCCCCCAACAGTGTGGCACTCTCTCAGTGCTGATCCCTGACAGTGTGGCACTCTCTCAGTGCTGACCCCTGACAGTGTGGCACTCTCTCAGTGCTCACCCCTCAACAGTGCGGCACTCTCTCAGTGCTGACACCTGGCATTGCAGCACTCTCTCAGTGCTGATCCCCAACAGTGTGGCACTCTCTCAGTGCTGACCCCCCCGGCAGTGTGGCACTCTCTCAGTGCTGACCACCCAGCAGTGTGGCACTCTCTCAGTGCTGACCCCTGGCAGTGTGGCACTCTCTCAGTGCTGACTACCCAGCAGTGTGGCATTGTCACAGTGCTGACCCCTGGCAGTGTGGCGCTCTCTCAGTGCTGACCCCCCAACTGTGCTGCACTCTCTCAGCGCTGACCCCCCAACAGTGCGGCACTCTCTCAGTGCTGACCCCTCAGGCAGGGCAGTGCTCCTTCAGTGTTGAACCCCCTCCCCAACAGCGTGGCGCTCTCTCAGTGCTGACCCCTCAGGCAGGGCAGTGCTCCTTCAGTGTTGAACCCCTCCCCAACAGTGCGGTGCTCTCTCAGTGCTGACCCCTGGCAGTGTGGCACTCTCTCAGTGCTGTCCCCTGGCAGTGTGGCACTCTCTCAGTGCTGACCCCCCAACAGTGTGGCACTCTCTCAGCGCTGACCCCCCAACAGCTTGGCACTCTCTCAGTGCTGAACGTCCAACAGTGCAGCACTCTCTCAGTGCTGACCCCCCAATAGTGTGGCACTCTCTCAGTACTGACCCATGGCAGTGTGGCACTCTCTCTGTGCTGACCCCTGGCAGTGTGGCACTCTCTCACTGCTGACCCCCTGGCAGTGTGGCACTCTCTCTGTACTGAACCCTGGCAGTGTGGCACTCTCTCAGTGCTGAACCCTGGCAGTGTGGCACTGTCTCAGTGCTGACCCCTGGCAGTGTGGCACTCTCTCTGTGCTGACCCCTGGCAGTGGGGCACTCTCTCTGTGCTGACCCCTGGCAGTGTGGCATGGTCTCACTGCTGACCCCCTGGCAGTGCAGCACTCTCTCTGTACTGATCCCTGGCAGTGTGGCACTCTCTCAGTGCTGAACCCTGGCAGTGTGGCACTGTCTCAGTGCTGACCCCTGGCAGTGTGGCACTCTCTCAGTGCTGACCCCCTGGCAGTGTGGCACTCTCTCAGTGCTGACCCAACAGTGTGGCACTATCTCAGTGCTGACCCCCCAACAGTGCGGCACTCTCTCAGTGCTGACACCCCAACAGTGCAGCACTCTCTCAGTGCTGAGCCCCCAACAGTGCGGCACTCTCTCAGTGCTGACCCCGCAACAGTATGGCACTCTCTCAGTGCTGACCCCCCAACAGTGTGGCACTCTCTCAGTGCTGACCCCCCAACAGTATGGCACTCTCTCAGTGCTGACCCCCCAACAGTGTGGCACTCTCTCAGTGCTGACCCCCCAACAGCATGGCACTCTCTCAGTGCTGACCCCCCAACAGTGTGGCACTCTCTCAGTGCTGACCCCCCAACAGTGTGGCACTCTCTCAGTGCTGACCCCCTGGCAGTGTGGCACTCTCTCAGTGCTGACCCCTGGCAGTGTGGCACTATCTCAGTGCTGACCCCCCAACAGTGCGGCACTCTCTCAGCGCTGACCCCCCAAAAGTGCGGCACCCTCTCAGTGCTGACACCCCAACAGTGCAGCACTCTCTCAGTGCTGACCCCCCAACAGTATGGCACTCTCTCAGTGCTGACCCCCCAACAGTGTGGCACTCTCTCAGTGCTGACCCCCCAACAGTGTGGCACTCTCTCAGTGCTGACCACCCAGCAGTGTGGCATTGTCTCAGTGCTGACCCGTGGCAGTGTGGCGCTCTCTCAGTGCTGCCCCCCCAACTGTGCTGCACTCTCTCAGCGCTGACCCCCCAACAGTGCGGCACTCTCCCAGTTCTGACCCCTCAGGCAGGGAAGTGCTCCTTCAGTGTTGAACCCCCTCCCCAAAAGTGTGGCGCTCTCTCAGTGCTGACCCCTGGCAGTGTGGCACTCTCTCTGTGCTGACCCCTGGCAGTGTGGCACTCTCTCACTGCTGACCCCCTGGCAGTGCGGCACTCTCTTTGTGCTGACCCCTGGCAGCGCGGCACTCTCTCAGTGCTGACCCCCCGGCAGTGTGGCACTCTCTCAGTGCTGACCCCCCGGCAATGTGGCACTCTCTCAGTGCTGACCCCCCAACAGTGCGGCGCTCTCTCAGTGCTGACACTTGGCAGTGCGGCACTCTCTCAGTGCTGACCCCTGGCAGTGTGGCATGGTCTCAGTGCTGACCCCTGGCAGTGTGGCGCTCTCTCAGTGCTGACCCCCAACAGTGTGCCACTCTCTCAGTGCTGACCCCTGGCAGTGTGGCATGGTCTCAGTGCTGACCCCTGGCAGTGTGGCAGTCTCTCTGTGCTGACCCCTCAGGCAGGGCAGTGCTCCTTCAGTGTTGAACCCCCTCCCCAACAGTGCGGCACTCTCTCAGTGCTGACCCCTGGCAGTGTGGCACTCTCTCAGCGCTGACCCCCCAACAGTGTGGCACTCTCTCAGTGCTGATCCCTGACAGTGTGGCACTCTCTCAGTGCTGACCCCTGGCAGTGTGGCACTCTCTCAGTGCTGACCCCTGGCAGTGTGGCACTCTCTCAGTGCTGACCCGCCAAGAGTGCGGCACTCTCTCAGTGCTGACCCCCCAACAGTGTGGCACTCTCTCAGTGCTCACCCCCCAACAGTGCGGCACTCTCTCAGTGCTGACACCTGGCATTGCAGCACTCTCTCAGTGCTGATCCCCAACAGTGTGGCACTCTCTCAGTGCTGACCCTCCCGGCAGTGTGGCACTCTCTCAGTGCTGACCACCCAGCAGTGTGGCACTCTCTCAGTGCTGACCCCTGGCAGTGTGGCACTCTCTCAGTGCTGACCACCCAGCAGTGTGGCATTGTCACAGTGCTGACCCCTGGCAGTGTGGCGCTCTCTCAGTGCTGACCCCCCAACTGTGCTGCACTCTCTCAGCGCTGACCCCCCAACAGTGCGGCACTCTCTCAGTGCTGACCCCTCAGGCAGGGCAGTGCTCCTTCAGTGTTGAACCCCCTCCCCAACAGCGTGGCGCTCTCTCAGTGCTGACCCCTCAGGCAGGGCAGTGCTCCTTCAGTGTTGAACCCCCTCCCCAACAGTGCGGTGCTCTCTCAGTGCTGACCCCTGGCAGTGTGGCACTCTCTCAGTGCTGACCCCTGGCAGTGTGGCACTCTGTCAGTGCTGACCCCCCAACAGTGTGGCACTCTCTCAGCGCTGACCCCCCAACAGCTTGGCACTCTCTCAGTGCTGAACGTCCAACAGTGCAGCACTCTCTCAGTGCTGACCCCCCAATAGTGTGGCACTCTCTCAGTACTGACCCCTGGCAGTGTGGCACTCTCTCTGTGCTGACCCCTGGCAGTGTGGCACTCTCTCACTGCTGACCCCCTGGCAGTGCGGCACTCTCTCTGTACTGAACCCTGGCAGTGTGGCACTCTCTCAGTGCTGAACCCTGGCAGTGTGGCACTCTCTCACTGCTGACCCCCTGGCAGTGCGGCACTCTCTCTGTACTGAACCCTGGCAGTGTGGCACTCTCTCAGTGCTGACCCCTGGCAGTGTGGCACTCTCTCAGTGCTGACCCCCTGGCAGTGTGGCACTCTCTCAGTGCTGACCCCCCAACAGTGTGGCACTATCTCAGTGCTGACCCCCCAACAGTGCGGCACTCTCTCAGCGCTGACCCCCCAATAGTGCGGCACCCTCTCAGTGCTGACACCCCAACAGTGCGGCACTCTCTCAGTGCTGAGCCCCCAACAGTGCGGCACTCTCTCAGTGCTGACCCCCCAACAGTATGGCACTCTCTCAGTGCTGACCCCCCAACTGTGTGGCACTCTGTCAGTGCTGACCCCCCAACATTATGGCACTCTCTCAGTGCTGACCCCCCAACAGTGTGGCACTCTCTCAGTGCTGAGCCTACGGCAGTGTCGCACTCTCTCAGTGCTGACTACCCAGCAGTGTGGCATTGTCTCAGTGCTGACCCGTGGCAGTGTGGCGCTCTCTCAGTGCTGACCCCCCAACTGTGCTGCACTCTCTCAGCGCTGACCCCCCAACAGTGCGGCACTCTCCCAGTTCTGACCCCTCAGGCAGGGAAGTGCTATTTCAGTGTTGAACCCCCTCCCCAAAAGTGCGGCGCTCTCTCAGTGCTGACCCCTGGCAGTGTGGCACTCTCTCTGTGCTGACCCCTGGCAGTGTGGCACTCTCTCACTGCTGACCCCCTGGCAGTGCAGCACTCTCTCAATGCTGACCCTTGGCAGTGCTGCACTCTCTCAGTGCTGCCCCTGGCAGTGTGGCATTGTCTCAGTGCTGACCCCTGGCAGTGTGGCGCTCTCTCAGTGCTGACCCCCCAACAGTATGGCACTATCTCAGTGCTGAACCCCCAACAGTGCGGCACTCTCTCAGCGCTGACCCCCCAACAGTGCGGCACTCTCTCAGTGCTGACCCCCCAACAGTGCGGCACTCTCTCAGTGCTGACCCCCCAACAGTGCGGCACTCTCTCAGTGCTGACCCCCCAACGGTGCTGCACTCTCTCAGTGCTGAACCCCCAACGGTGTGGCACTCTCTCAGTGCTGACCCCTGGCAGTGCAGCGCTCTCTCAGTGCTGACCCCTGGCAGTGTGGCACTCTCTCAGCGCTGACCCCCCAACAGTGTGGCACTCTCTCAGTGCTGACCCCCCAAAAGTGTGGCACTCTCTCAGTGCTGACCCCTGGCAGTGTGGCACTCTCTCAGCGCTGACCCCCCAACAGTGTGGCACTCTCTCAGTGCTGACCCCTGGCCATGTGGCACTCTCTCAGTGCTAATCCCTGACATTGTGGCACTCTCTCAGTGCTGACCCGCCAACAGTGCGGCACTCTCTCAGTGCTGACCCCCCAACAGTGTGGCACTCTCTCAGTGCTGACCCCCCAACAGTGCAGCACTCTCTCAGTGCTGACCCCCCAACAGTGCAGCACTCTCTCAGTGCTGACCCCTGGCAGTGTGGCACTGTCTCAGTGCTGACCCCTGGCAGTGTGGCACTGTTTCAGTGCTGACCCCTGGCTGTGTGTCACCTCTCAGTGCTGACCCCCTGGCAGTGCGGCACTCTCTCAGTGCTGACCACCCAGCAGTGTGGCATTGTCTCAGTGCTGACCCCTGGCAGTGTGGCACTCTCTCAGTGCTGACCCCCTGACAGTGTGGCACTCTCTCAGTGCTGACCCCCTGGCAATGTGGCACTCTCTCAGTGCTGAGCCCCTGGCAGTGTGGCACTCTCTCAGTGCAGACACCTGGCAGTGCAGAACTCTCTCAGTGCTGACCCCTGGCAGTGCGGCACACTCTCAGTGCTCACCCCCCAACAGTGTGGCACTCTCTCAGTGCTGACCCCTGGCAGTGTGGCACTCTCTCAGTGCTGACCACCCAGCAGTGTGGCATTGTCTCAGTGCTGATCCCTGGCAGTGTGGCACTCTCTCAGTGCTGACCACCCAGCAGTGTGGCATTGTCTCAGTGCTGACCCCTGGCAGTGTGGCACTGTCTCAGTGCTGATCCCCCAACAGTGTGGCACTGTCTCTGTGCTGACCCCCCAACAGTGCTGCACTCTCTCAGCGCTGACCCCCCAACAGTGTGGCACTCTCTCAGTGCTGACCCCCCAACAGTGCAGCACTCTCTCAGTGCTGACCCCCCAACAGTGCAGCACTCTCTCAGTGCTGACCCCTGGCAGTGTGGCACTGTCTCAGTGCTGACCCCTGGCAGTGTGGCACTGTTTCAGTGCTGACCCCTGGCTGTGTGTCACCTCTCAGTGCTGACCCCCTGGCAGTGCGGCACTCTCTCAGTGCTGACCACCCAGCAGTGTGGCATTGTCTCAGTGCTGACCCCTGGCAGTGTGGCACTCTCTCAGTGCTGACCCCCTGACAGTGTGGCACTCTCTCAGTGCTGACCCCCTGGCAATGTGGCACTCTCTCAGTGCTGAGCCCCTGGCAGTGTGGCACTCTCTCAGTGCAGACACCTGGCAGTGCAGAACTCTCTCAGTGCTGACCCCTGGCAGTGCGGCACACTCTCAGTGCTCACCCCCCAACAGTGTGGCACTCTCTCAGTGCTGACCCCTGGCAGTGTGGCACTCTCTCAGTGCTGACCACCCAGCAGTGTGGCATTGTCTCAGTGCTGACCCCTGGCAGTGTGGCACTCTCTCAGTGCTGACCACCCAGCAGTGTGGCATTGTCTCAGTGCTGACCCCTGGCAGTGTGGCACTGTCTCAGTGCTGATCCCCCAACAGTGTGGCACTGTCTCTGTGCTGACCCCCCAACAGTGCTGCACTCTCTCAGCGCTGACCCCCCAACAGTGCGGCACTCTCTCAGTGCTGACCCCTCAGGCAGGGCAGTGCTCGTTCAGTGTTGAACCCCCTCCCCAACAGTGCAGCGCTCTCTCAGTGCTCACCCCTGGCAGTGTGGCACTCTCTCAGCGCTGACCCCCCAACAGTGCGGCACTCTCTCAGTGCTGAACCCCCAACAGTGCGGCGCTCTCTCAGTGCTGACCCCTCAGGCAGGGCAGTGCTCCTTCAGTGTTGAACCCCCTCCCCAACAGTGCAGCGCTCTCTCAGTTCTGACCCCTGGCAGTGTGGCACTCTCTCAGTGCTGACCCCTGGCAGTGTGGCACTCTCTCAGTGCTGACCACTGGCAGTGTGGCACTCTCTCAGTGCTAACCCCCCAACAGCGCTGCACTCTCTCAGTGCTGACCCCCCAAGAGTGTGGCACTCTCTCAGCGCTGACCCCCCCAACAGTGTGGCACTCTCTCAGTGCTGACCCCCCAACAGTGTGGCACTCTCTCAGTGCTGACCCCTGGCAGTGTGGCGCTCTCTCAGTGCTGACCCCCCAACAGTGTGGCACTCTCTCAGTGCTGTCCCCCCAATAGTATGGCAGTCTCTCAGTGCTGACCCCCCAACAGTGCGGCACTCTCTCAGTGCTGACACCTGGCAGTGCAGCACTCTCTCAGTGCTGAACCCCCCACAGTGTGGCACTCTCTCAGTGCTGATCCCCCAACAGTGTGGCACTCTCTCAGTGCTGACCCCCCAACAGTGTGGCACTCTCTCAGTGCTGACCCCTGGTAGTGTGGCACTCTCTCAGTGCTGATCCCTGGCAGTGTGGCACTCTCTCAGTGCTGACCACTGGCAGTGTGGCACTCTCTCAGTGCTAACCCCCCAACAGCACTGCACTCTCTCAGTGCTGACCCCCCAAGAGTGTGGCACTCTCTCAGCGCTGACCCCCCAACAGTGTGGCACTCTCTCAGTGCTGACCCCCCAACAGTGTGGCACTCTCTCAGTGCTGACCCCTGGCAGTGTGGCGCTCTCTCAGTGCTGACCCCCCAACAGTGTGGCACTCTCTCAGTGCTGTCCCCCCAATAGTATGGCAGTCTCTCAGTGCTGACCCCCCAACAGTGCGGCACTCTCTCAGTGCTGACACCTGGCAGTGCAGCACTCTCTCTGTGCTGACCACCCAGCAGTGTGGCACTCTCTCAGTGCTGACCCCTGGCAGTGTGGCTCTCTCTCAGTGCTGACCCCCCAACAGTGCGGCACTCTCTCAGCGCTGACCCCCCAACAGTGTGGCACTCTCTCAGTGCTGAGCCCCCGGCAGTGTGGCACTCTGTCAGTGCTGGCCCCTGGTAGTGTGGCACTCTCTCAGTGCTGACCACCCAGCAGTGTGGGACTCTCTCAGTGCTGACCCCTGGCAGTGTGGCGCTCTCTCAGTGCTGACCCCCCAACTGTGCTGCACTCTCTCAGTGCTGACCCCCCAACAGTGCGGCGCTCTCTCAGTGCTGACCCCTCAGGCAGGGCAGTGCTCCTTCAGTGTTGAACCCCCTCCCCAACAGTGCGGCACTGTCTCAGTGCTGACCCCTGGCAGTGTGGCACTCTCTCAGTGCTGACCCTGGCAGTGCAGCACTTTGTCAGTGCTGACCCCCCAACAGTGCAGCGCTCTCTCAGTGCTGACACCTGGCAAAGTGGCACTCTCTCAGTGCTGACCCTGGCAGTGCCGCGCTCTCTCAGTGCTGCATTGAGTGTCGATCTAGATAATGGGCACAAATCCCTGGAGTGGAGCTTGAATTGATAACCACCTAGACCAGAGGTCAGAATGCTACTGACTGGACCAAGGGGATGTCTATGAGGAAAATTTGAGTAGGTTGGGTCTATGCTCATTGCAGTTTCGAGAAATGAGAGATAATTTTATTGAAACATCTAAGAATGTGAGGGGGTTTGACAGGGTAGGTGCTGAATATGTGGAATTTTTTACTGCAGAGGCTATTGAGGCTGGGTCGTTAAATATATTCAAGGCTCAAATCAACACAGTTTTAATCAGTGAGGAAAAGAACAACATAAATGAATCAACAGCACAACTGGAGGCTAATGGGTATAAGAACACATAAGAAATAGGAACAGGAGTGGACCATTCGGCCCCTCAAGCCTGCTCCACCATTCAGCAAGATCATGGCTGATGATCTTGTTTTGATTTCCACGTTCCCATCTATCCCCGGTAACCTTTGATTCACTTGCCTAACAAGAATCTATCTCCCTCTGCCTTAAAAATATCCAATGACCCCGCCTCCACCAGCTTCTGAGGCAGAGAATTCGAAGTTGCACAGCCCTCAGGGAGAAAAATTCTCAGCTCTTCAATATTACACAACACTCACAATAGCAATATTTTACAATGGCATAACAGTACTTTATTTATTGCATAACAGACTGTGTTACCAAGAGATCACTCTCATATATATTGTAATTTTAATCTGCTCTATTTTAAACTGATGCAAACAATTGTGGATGTCCCATATAATGCACCTGATTTATAAAGACAGAATACATCAGCACATATACTGGCTCGCATTGTAACAGTGACAGATTACCTTACAGTGGTGTAACACTGCATATAATTGCTTTTACCTACTCACTTTTATAGGCTAGAATCTGCTGCTTCATTCAGTCTCTGAGGTTGAATATTTTCAATTCTCTGTTAAAAGTTACCACACAGATGAAGGCCTGTGAGGAGTGAAAAGGGAGATCTTCAAAGCAATGTTTTTGTTTATATGAAAAGTCCACCCTCAGTCTGTACAAAATGACAAAATGGTAGAATCACAGCAGACTCGAGCTGCTTGCCAGTTCTTTGTTACAGCTAAACAGGTTTCTTAATCAGCAGGATTGTCTCCATGTGCTAACTGCTGCTAAAAGGGCAACCCAGGGTTAATTCTCTGGGGGAAACATTGAAGTGAACAGCCACTCCAATAACTTTGTGAATGAATCAAGTTTTGTTCCAACCTAATTCTTAACTCCCTCTTTAAACTGATAGGGCTCCCTAACCCAAACTTCTGCCATCCTCACCAATACTTTTTCTGTCCTCTTTTCAGCTTTGTTACTTTCTTGTGCTCTGACTCACCCCCTCAACATAACGAGAAGTGATTAGTCGGCAAATACAAAAATACCTGGAAAAACTCAGCAGGTCTGGCGGCATCTGCGGAGAGGGACACAGTTAACGTTTCGAGTCCAAATGACCCTTCAACAGAACTAAGTAAAAATAGAAGAGAGATGAAATATAAGCTGGTTTAAGTGGGGGGCGGGGTGGGGGGGAGGGGACAAGGAGAGCTGGATAGATCTTATAGACATTATGGAGACATGGTTACAAGGAGATCAAAGCTGGAAACTAAATATTCTGGGATATGTGACATTCTGAAAGGACAGGCAGGAAAGAAAGGGTGGTGGGGTAGCTTTGTTAGTGTGAGATGGAATAACTATGATATCTAGAAAGGATCTTGGATCGGAAGATGTAGAATCCATCTGGGTGGAGGTCAGAAATAACAGGGAGAAGATGACACTGGTGGGAGTAGTCTATAGGCCCTTATAGCTGCACTGTAGGACAGGGAATAAATCAGGAGATCATGAGGGAATGTAAATAAAGACAGTAAATTAATCATGGGTGACTTTAATCTTTATGTAGATTGGGAAAATCAAATTGGCAGAGGTAGCCACAAGCAAGAATTCATGGAGTGTATTTGGGACAGTTTCCTAGAACAATATGTGGTGGATCCAACCAGGGATCAGGCTATCTTGGATATGATAATGTGTAATGAGGCAGGTTTAATAAATGATCTCAGAGCAAAAGATCCCCAAGGAAACAGTGACCATAACATGGTGGAATTTAGCATTTAGGTTGAGAGTGAAAAACTTGGGTCGGAAACAACTGTGCTAAATTTAAATAAGGGTAATTACAAAGGAATAGGGGCAGAGTTGGCTGGAGTGGACTGGGATAGGATTTTAGCAGAAAAAAACAGTTGATGAACAATGGCAGATGTTTAAGAAAATAGGTCACGACTCACAACAAAGATATATCCCAGTGAGGAAGAAGAATTCAAGGACGGGGATAGACCAACCATGATTAACCCAAGGAAGTTAAGGAAAGAATCAAATTGAAAGAAAAGACATACAATGTGGCAAAGATTCGCGGTAAGTCAGAGGATTGGGAAAGTTTTAAAAACCAACTAAAGATGACCAAAAAATAATAGAGGGAGAAAATAAACTTTGAGGGTAAACTAGCAAGCAATATAAAAACAGACAGTAAGAGCTTCTTTAAATATATAAAAAGGAAGATAGAGGCCAAAGTCAATATAGGCTCCTTGGAGAATGAGGCTGGGGAAATAATAATGGGGAACCAGGAAATGGCAGAGAAGTTGAATAAATACTTTGCTTCAGCCTTCATGGTAGAAAACACTAATAGCATTCCAATGCTAAATAATCAAGGGGCAAAAAAGGAGGAGGAAATAAATACATTAACTATCACTAGAGAAAATGTACTAAGGAAACTTAAGGAGCTAAACGCTGATATGTCTCACGGACCTGATAGGTTGCATCCTAGGATATTAAAGGAAGTAGCTACACAGATTGTGGATGCACTGGTAGTAATCTTCCAAAAGTCTATAGATTCTGGAAAAGTCCCAGAGGATTGGAAAACTGTCAATGTAACACCCTTTTTCAAAAAGGGAGGGAGACAAAAAACAGGTAACTAAAGGCCAGTTAGCTTAACATCTGTCATTGGGAAAATGTTAGAATCTATGATAATAGATCTATTATAAATGCTCTGTAATAGCAGAGCATTTAAAAATGCAGGCAGAGTCAGCGTGGATTCATGAAGGGGAAATCAAGTCTGACAAATTTATTAGAATTCTTTGAGGAGGTAACAAGCAGGATAGATAAAGGGGAATCAGTAGATGTAGTATATTTGGATTTCCAAAAGGCGTTCAATAAGGTACTGCACATAAGGCTACTTAATAAGAGCCCATGGTGCTAGGGGTAGTATATTAACATGGATAGAGGATTACCTAACTAATAGGAGACAGAGAATTGGGATAAGGAGGGCATTCTCAGGATGGCAACCTGTAACTAGTGGAGTGCCAGTGGGATCAGTGCTGGGCCACAATTATTTGCACTATATATATAAATATATATATATATATATATATATGACTTAGATGAGAGAAGTGAATATACTATTGCCAAGTTTGCAGATGATACAAAAATAGGTGGGAAGGCAAGTGGTGAGGGTGACACAAAGAGTCTACAGAGGGATATAAACAGGTTAAGTGAGTGGGCAAAAAGATGGCAGATGGAATGTAATGTGGGAAAGTGTGAGGTTGGCAGGAAGAATAGAGGAGCTGAATGTTATTTAAATGGAGAAAGACTACAGAAAGCTGCAGCACAGAGGGATTTGGGGGTCCTTGTGCATGAACCTGCAAAAGCTAACAAACTGGTTCATTAGGTAATAGGGAAGGCAAATGGAATGTTGGCCTTTATTTCAAAGGGAATGGAGTAAAAATTGGGAAGTCTTGCTAAAATTATACAATGTACTAGTTAGACCACATCTAGAATAGTGAGAACAGTTTGGGTCCCCTTATCTAAGGAAAGATATACTGGCATTGGAGGCAGTCCAGAGAAGGTTCACTAGGTTGATCCCGGGTATGGAGGGATTTTCTTATGAGGAGAGGTTGAGTAGGTTGGGCCTGTACTCATTGGAGTTTAGAAGAATGAGAGGCGACCTTATTGAAACTTATAAGACAGAATTTTCAATTTGACGTGCAGGGGGAGGGCCCCACATATCCGCGCGTAAGATAACGCATGGTGATGTCAGGCGAGCATCCTTATGTCACCTCGCACCATCGCGATATTTCGCTGGGCAGGCGCACGATGAAGTTTGACGCGCGCCCACCATTAATTAAGGGGATAGTTAAGGCTCTTAATTCATCAATCGACGATGATTGTTAGGTGCCCACGTGGTCTTCGGGTCAGCGCACGGACGCTACGGGCAGGTGGGTAAGAGACTTTTCTATGAACCTCATCCACGGGCGGGATAAGAGGACTCAGTGGGGTCGTCAATCTACTTTGTGGAGCATTTATTGCAGAAAGTATTTTAAACTTGCCTGTTTACCAGACTGATTCCTGGGATGATGGGACTGACATATGAGGTGAGATTGAGTCGGTTAGGATTATATTCGCTGGAGTTCAGAAGAATCGGGGGGGATCTCATAGAAACCTATAAAATTCTAACAGGACTAGACAGGGTAGATGCAGGAAGGATGTTCCTGATGGTGGGGGAGTCCAGAACCAGGGGTCACATTTCGGACTGAAATGAAGAGAAATTTCTTCACCCAGAGAGTGGTGAGCCTGTGGAATTCGTTACCACAGAAAGTAGTTGAGGCCAAAACATTGTATGTTTTCAAGAAGGTGTTAGATATAGCTCTTGGGATGAAAGGGATCAAAGGATATGGGGAGAAAGCGGGATCAGGCTATTGAGATGGATGATCAGCCAGGATCATAATGAATGGTGGAGCAGGCTCGAAGGGCCGAATGGTCCACTCCTGCTCCTAGTTTCTATGTTTCTATCTTCTATATTTCTGTGTGATCTGTAACAATTCAGTACAAATTCCAGCAGCTTTCTCTGTACTTTGAACCTTCAAGTCAGAACTCTGCAGTCAGTAATCTTTATCAGGCCTGCAGCTTTCTGGAGGTCTCCCCTTAGCCTGGGTATGGGTTCTGACATCTCCACTGGAGGCAGCTCCTCTGAGGAGGGAGGGAGGGATAGAATGAGGAGGCCAGGAGTGGACAATCAGCCTCCAGGTGAGCCACCTTTGGGAGGACAGGCACAGGCACAAGGGGCGCAGGGCCAAGAGGTTGTCCAAGGTGGAAGGGGCCGCAGAAGATGCCACTATCCTGCTGCCAGGGTTTACAGGCAGCAAAGCAGCTACCTCAGTATGACTGAGGTGCAGTGCCGAAGAAAGCTCCAACTGTCAAGGGAGACAGTCAACTGTATCTGTCAGATGATTGGGCCTGAGATCTCCCCTAACTGTGTGGGTGGACACCCCATGCCAGTGGCTCTGAAGCTCACAGATGCCCTCAACTTCTATGCATCTGGCTCCTTCCAGGGCTCGGTGGGTGATCTTTGCGGTGTCTCCCAATCAGCTGTCCACACTTGTGTCAAGCAGGTTACAGACGCTCTGTTCAGACGGGCATTGACCTTCATCCACTTCCACTGGGACCAGGCCAGTCAGACACACTGAGCCAGAGGCTTCACGGCCATTGCTGGCTTCCCCCGTGTCCAGGGTGCTATAGACTGTACACATGTGGCCATCAAGGCGCCAGCAGGTGAGCCCGGTGCCTTCATCAACAGGAAGGGCTTCCACTCCATGAACGTGCAGATAGTGTGTGACCACAGGATGCTGATTCTACAAGTCTGTGCAAGGTACCCAGGCAGCTCCCACCACACCTACATCCTCAGACACTCCCAGGTGTCGGGGCTCTTCAGTGCTCCAGCCCGGCTGGATGGATGGCTGCTGGGTGACAAGGGCTATCCCCTCAGAAGGTGGCTCATGACCCCTCTCCACCATCCAAGAACAGAGGCAGAGCAGCGGTACAATAGGAGCCAGGGCTCCACAAGGGCTGTGGTGGAGAGAGTCATCGGTCTTCTCAAGATGCGCTTCCAATGCCTGGACTGCTCAGGGGGCGTATCCCAATATCCTCCCGATCGTGTCTCGGTGATAGTGGCTGCGTGCTGCGCTCTCCACAATCTTGCGCTGGAAAGTGGGGTACGCTGTGGACGATGAAGATGTTGACGCAGTGGCTGCGGCTGCACATGATGAGTCCAGCACTGATTCTGAAGATGAGCAAGCACAGGGAAATGCTGAGGGGGTAGACGCTGACCCGGGACTACACCAAGGAGGCAGGGACACCCAGGAGGCTTTAATCCAATGAACCTTCAGCTAGTACAACACACATGGATCAGCAGGACCAGCCTTGCCTGGTGCATCCATACCTCAGTGCGAAATCTGCCAGGTCATCAGCAGGAACTCAGAGCTTTGGACATAAATTTGAGTGTCCAAACAAACACTCATGACATTTCTCTTAAACATACACATGCAGAACAAAGGAGTCACCCTCAGCCATGGAACATAATTTTAGATGTTCTCACATTTCCAGAACAAAACTTTAAGCAAGCAAAAAAAAATTATAAGGACCTAATCTTGGGCCAACACAAAAGCACTAGTGAGAAACCCGTGGTGTACCCAAGGTGCCTTATGTTTACATTTCCGGGTGCTACGTCTTGGTGCTGCCCCCTCGCTGGGAGTGGTATCTGAGCCAGCCTGTTGACTCTGCTGTCCTGTTGGCCTTGATGACCTTGGCGGGCGTCCTCTGGCCCGTGGAGCCTGTGCTGGTCCCACCTGGGAAGGAGCTGTCAGTTCCACAGCTGCATCTCCCCAGTCACCGCAGCCTCACTGGGCTCACCTGCTGGTGACTTGATGGCCACTATGTGTACAGTCTATAGCACCCTGGAAACAGGGGAAGCCAGCAATGGCCGGGAAGCCTCTGGCTCGCTCAGCCTGGCTGGCCTTGTCCCAGCGGAAGTGGATGAAAGTCAATGCCCGTCTGAACAGAGCATCTGTAACCTGCTTGACCCAAGTGTGGAGAGCTGATTGGGAGATTCCACAAAGATCACCCATCGAGTCACTGGGAGAGGGGCGGAGGAGCTGCCACCCTCATCCGGAGTGCCCTGAGAGGAGCTCGCAGAGATGCCAGCCGGCTGCTGCGCTGACACACGGTCGCCCTGCACCTCCCTGCTCACCGTGGATGGATGGGCAACGAGCTGGGGAGCTTGAAGCTCACACCATCTCCCACATTGGCGCTGACCAGTTGTGGCCACTGGTGCTGGGAGGGCTTGCAGGTCCGAGTGTAAATCCAGGAGGAGCTGATTGTTCTCCTGGAGGCCCCTCTCCACCAGAGTCGCCTCTCGCTCCATGGAGGAAGCATGGCGCTCGGACATGAGGCTCACTGCATCACTGATACTCCGTGTGGACTCCACCATGGACAACAGCCTCATGTATCACTCCCAGAAGCCCCCCCACACCCGGCCGCATTTCCTGCAGCTTCTGCGACGTGGACGTCTCCAGAGGCTCATCATCACACACCAACTGGGCATGTGCCTGGTCCCCTGCAGTCCTCCGGCTGCTTGCGCCAAGGGCACCCTCTGTCTCTGCCAGCTCCTCCACCAAATGTGAAATGCCCTCTCCACTGTGCCCCAGGACACCAGCCAATATTCCAATGTCCACCGAGGTGCTAGTGTCTGCGCCGGTGCCTGCCTTGCAGAAAGGGTGTGATGCAGGTGACACTCGAGGATCCTCAGCATCTGCAGCTCCTCCTGCTGGCCCTGCTCTGATGCTGCTGAAACGAACAACAAGGACAGTGGATCAGTTAGTGTGCACAGTGACACACTTCATCCCTTTCCCCCGGCTTATTATGTGCTCAATTTTCTAGAACCAATAACAGGCGGATAGAGACAGGCTGGTCAGTGGCAAATGGAATTTAACCTGGATAAGTGTGAGGTGATGCACTTGGGCAGGACAAACAAGGTAAGGGAATAAACGATGAATGGTAGGACCCTGGGAAGTAACGAGGATCAGAAGGACCTTGGTGTACATGTCGACTGGTCCCTTAAGGTAGTGCGACAGGTGCATAAGTTGTTTGAGAAGGCAAATGCCATACTTGCCTTTATTAGCTGAGGCATGGAATATAGGAGCAGGGAGGTAATGTTGCGAGTGCAAAAAATGGTGCCTGGGCCACAGCTATAGTTCTGTGTGCAGTTCTGAAATGCGCTTTACGGGGGGGGGGGGGGGGGGGGGGGGGGCGGATGTGAGTGGAGTGGAGAGAATGCAGAGGTCGTTGGCCAGGATGCTGGCTGGCCTGGAGAGTTTGACTGATGAGGAGACAGAGCATAGACTGGGGTTATTTTCCCTGGAGAAGAGGAGATTGAGGGGGGGACATGATTGAGGTGTATAAACTTATGAGGGGCATAGATAGGGTAGAGAGGAAGGAACTTTTCCCCTTGGCAGAGGGATCAGTAACCAGGTGACGTAGATTTAAGGTAAGGGGCAGGAGGTTTACAGAGGATGTGATGAGCAACTTTTGCACCCAGAGTGTGTTGGGAATGTGGAACGCGCTGCCTGAAAGGGTGGTGGAAGCAGAAACCCTCCTAACATCTAATAAGTATTAATAAATATTAATAATAAGCTTACGGGACTGGATCCAGGTGTGCTGCACCACGTCGTGGGAGCTCATCACCTCTGCCACCTCTACCCAGGCACGTTTCGTCATGTGGGGGTGGGGGGGGGCTACACCTCCCAACCTGGGGGACCAACACCTCCCGCTGTGCTGCCACCACCTCCAGGAAGGCAGCAAGGCAGTCATCTGAAAAGCGAGGGGCACATTGGCCCCCCCATTGGCCTATCCTGCAGCCTGGCCCTGCTCCTGTGACAGACCCTGCAGCCTGGCCCTGTCCCTGTGACAGACCCTGCAGCCTGGCCCCGTCCCTGTGATAGACCCTGCAGCCTGGCCCTGTCTCTGTGACAAAACCTGCAGCCTGGCCCTGTCCCTGTACCAGACCCTGCAGCTTGGCCCTGCTCCTGTACCAGACCCTGCAGCCTGGCCCTGTCCCTGTGACAGACCCTGAAGCCTGGCCCTGTCCCTGTACCAGACCCTGCAGCCTGGCCCTGCTCCTGTACCAGACCCTGCAGCCTGGCCCTGTCCCTGTGACAGACCCTGAAGCCTGGCCCTGTCCCTGTGACAGACCCTGCAGCCTGGCCCTGCTCCTGTGACAGACCCTGTAACCTGGCCCTGTTCCTGTACCAGACCCTGCAGCCTGGCCCTGCTCCTGTGACAGACCCTGCAGCCTGGCCCTGTCCCTGTGACAGACCCTGCAGCCTGGCCCTGTCCCTGTGACAGACCCTGCAGCCTAGCACTGCTTCTGTGACAGACCTTGTAGCCTGGCCCTGTCTCTGTGACAGACCCGGCAGCCTGGCCCTGTCCCTGTGACAGACCCTGCAGCCTGGCCCTGCTCCTGTGACAGACCCTGCAGCCTAGCCCTGCTTCTGTGACAGACCCTGCAGCCTGACCCTGTCCCTGTACCAGACGCTGCAGCCTGGCCCTGCTCCTGTGTCAGACCCTGCAGCCTGGCCCTGTCCCTGCACCAGACCCTGCAGCCTGGCCCTATCCCTGTGATAGACCATGCAGCCTGGCCCTGCTCCTGTGACAGACCCTGCAGCCTGACCCTGTCCCTGTACCAGACGCTGCAGCCTGGCCCTGTCCCTGTGACAGACCCTGCAGCCTGGCCCTGCTCCTGTACCAGACCCTGCAGCCTGGCCCTGCTCCTGTACCAGACCCTGCAGCCTGGCCCTGTCCCTATGACAGACCCTGCAACCTGGCCCTGTCCCTGTGACAGACCCTGCAGCCTGGCCCTGCTCCTGTGACAGACCCTGCAGCCTGGCCCTGCTCCTGTGACAAACACTGCAGCCTGGCCCTGCTCCTGTACCAGACCCTGCAGCCTGGCCCTGTCCCTGTGACAGACCCTGCAGCCTGGCCCTGTCCCTGTGACAGACCCTGCAGCCTGGCCCTGTCCCTGTGACAGACCCTGCAGCCTGGCCCTGCTCCTGTGACAGACCCTGCAGCCTAGCCCTGCTTCTGTGACAGACCCTGCAGCCTAGCCCTGCTTCTGTGACAGACCCTGCAGCCTGACCCTGTCCCTGTACCAGACGCTGCAGCCTGGCCCTGCTCCTGTGTCAGACCCTGCAGCCTGGCCCTGTCCCTGCACCAGACCCTGCAGCCTGGCCCTATCCCTGTGATAGACCATGCAGCCTGGCCCTGCTCCTGTGACAGACCCTGCAGCCTGACCCTGTCCCTGTACCAGACGCTGCAGCCTGGCCCTGTCCCTGTGACAGACCCTGCAGCCTGGCCCTGCTCCTGTACCAGACCCTGCAGCCTGGCCCTGCTCCTGTACCAGACCCTGCAGCCTGGCCCTGTCCCTATGACAGACCCTGCAACCTGGCCCTGTCCCTGTGACAGACCCTGCAGCCTGGCCCTGCTCCTGTGACAGACCCTGCAGCCTGGCCCTGCTCCTGTGACAAACACTGCAGCCTGGCCCTGCTCCTGTACCAGACCCTGCAGCCTGGCCCTGTCCCTGTGACAGACCCTGCAGCCTGGCCCTGTCCCTGTGACAGACCCTGCAGCCTGGCCCTGTCCCTGTGACAGACCCTGCAGCCTGGCCCTGCTCCCTGTACCAGACCCTGCAGCCTGGCCCTGCTCCTGTGACAGACCCTGCAGCCTGGTCCTGCTCCTGTACCAGACCCTGCAGCCTGGCCCTGCTCCTGGGACAGACCCTGCAGCCTGGCCCTGCTCCTGTACCAGATCCTGCAGCCTGCCCCTGTCCCTGTGACAGACCCTGCAGCCAGGCACTGCTCCTGTGACAGACCCTGCAGCCTGGCCGTGTCCCTGTGACAGACCCTGCAGCCTGGCCCTGCTCCTGGGACAGACCCTGCAGCCTGGCCCTGCTCCTGTACCAGATCCTGCAGCCTGGCCCTGTCCCTGTGACAGACCCTGCAGCCAGGTCCTGCTCCTGTGACAGACCCTGCAGCCTGGCCGTGTCCCTGTGACAGACCCTGCAGCCTGGCCCTGCTGCTGTACCAGACCCTGCAGCCTGGCTCTGTCCCTGTACCAGACCCTGCAGCCTGGCCGTGCTCCTGTGACAGATCCTGCAACCTGGCCCTGTCCCTGTGACAGACCCTGCAGCCTGGCCCTGCTCCTGTACCAGACCCTGCAGCCTGGCCCTGCTCCTGTGACAGACCTTGCAGCTTGGCCCTGCTCCTGTGACAGACCCTGCAGCCTGGCCCTGTCTCTGTGACAGACCCTGCAGCCTGGTCCTGCTCCTGTACCAGACCCTGCAGCCTGGCCCTGCTCCTGTGACAGACCTTGCAGCCTGGCCCTGTCCCTGTGACAGACCCTGCAGCCTGGACCTGCTCCTGTGACAGACCCTGCAGCCTGGCCCTGCTCCTGTGACAGACCCTGCAGCCTGGCCCTGCTGCTGTGACAGACCCTGCAGCCTGGCCCTGTTCCTGTACCAAACCCTGCAGCCTGGCCCTGTCCCTGTGACAGACCCTGCAGCCTGGCCCTGCTCCTGTACCAGACCCTGCAGCCTGGCCCTGTCCCTGTGACAGACCCTGCAGCCAGGCCCTGCTCCTGTGACAGACGCTGCAGCCTGGCCCTGCTCCTGTGACAGACCCTGCAGCCTGGTCCTGCTCCTGTACCAGACCCTGCAGCCTGGCCCTGTCCCTGTGACAGACCCTGCAGCCTGGCCCTGCTCCTGTGACAGACCCTGAAGCCTGGCCCTGCTCCTGTACCAGACCCGGCAGACTGGCCCTGCTCCTGTACCAGACCCTGCAGCTTGGCCCTGCTCCTGTGACAGACCCTGCAGCCTGGCCCTGCTCCTGTACCAGACCCTGCAGCCTGGCTCTGTCCCTGTACCAGACCCTGCAGCCTGGCCCTACTCCTGTACCAGACCCTGCAGCTTGGCCCTGCTCCTGTGACAGATCCTGCAACCTGGCCCTGTCCCTGTGACAGACCCTGCAGCCTGGCTCTGTCCCTGTGACAGACCCTGCAGCCTGGCTCTGTCCCTGTACCAGACCCTGCAGCCTGGCCCTGCTCCTGTACCAGACCCTGCAGCCTGGCCCTGTCCCTGTGACAGACCCTGCAACCTGGCCCTGTCCCTGTGACAGACCCTGCAGCCTGGTCCTGCTCCTGTGACAGACCCTGCAGCCTGGTCCTGCTCCTGTACCAGACCCTGCAGCCTGGCCCTGCTCCCTGCACCAGACCCTGCAGCCTGGCCCTGTCCCTGTGACAGACCCTGCAGCCTGGCCCTGATCCTGCACCAGACCCTGCAGCCTGGCCCTGCTCCTGTACCAGACCCGGCAGCCTGGCCCTGCTCCTGTACCAGACCCTGCAGCTTGGCCCTGCTCCTGTGACAGACCCTGCAGCCTGGCCCTGCTCCTGTACCAGACCCTGCAGCTTGGCCCTGATCCTGTACCAGACCCTGCAGCTTGGCCCTGCTCCTGTGACAGATCCTGCAACCTGGCCCTGTCCCTGTGACAGACCCTGCAGCCTGGCTCTGTCCCTGTGACAGACCCTGCAGCCTGGCTCTGTCCCTGTACCAGACCCTGCAGCCTGGCCCGGCTCCTGTACCAGACCCTGCAGCCTGGTCCTGCTCCTGTGACAGACCCTGCAGCCTGGTCCTGCTCCTGTACCAGACCCTGCAGCCTGGCCCTGCTCCCTGCACCAGACCCTGCAGCCTGGCCCTGTCCCTGTGACAGACCCTGCAGCCTGGCCCTGCTCCTGGGACAGACCCTGCAGCCAGGCCCTGCTCCTGTACCAGATCCTGCAGCCTGGCCCTGATCCTGTACCAGACCCTGCAGCCTGGCCCTGTCCCTGTACCAGACCCTGCAGCCTGACCGTGCTCCTGTACCAGACTCTGCAGCTTGGCCCTGCTCCTGGCCCTGCTCCTGTGACAGACCCTGCAGCCTGGCCCTGCTCCTGTACCAGACACTGCAGCCTGGCCCTGCTCCTGTGACAGACCCTGCAGCTTGGTCCTGCTCCTGTGATAGACCCTGCATCCTGGCCCTGCTCCTGTGACAGACCCTGCAGCCTGGCCCTGCTCCTGTACCAGACCCTGCAGCCTGGCCCTGCTGCTGTGACAGACCCTGCAGCCTGGCCCTGCTCCCCGTACCAGACCCTGCAGCCTGGCCCTGCTCCTGTGACAGACCCTGCAGCCTGGCCCTGCTCCTGTGACAGACCCTGAAGCCTGGCCCTGCTCCTGTGACAGACCCTGCAGCCTGGCCCTGCTCCTGTACCAGACCCTGCAGCCTGGCCCAGCTCCTGTACCAGACCCTGCAGCCTGGCCCTGCTCCTGTACCAGACCCTGCAGCCTGGCCCTGCTGCTGTGACAGACCCTGCAGCCTGGCCCTGTCCCTGTTACAGACCCTGCAGCCTGGCCCTGCTCCCTGTACCAGACCCTGCAGCCTGGCCCTGCTCCTGTACCAGACCCTGCAGCCTAGTCCTGCTCCTGTCCCAGACCCTGCAGCCTGGCCCTGTCGCTCTGACAGACCCTGCAACCTGGCCCTGTCCCTGTGACAGACCCTGCAGCCTGGCCCTGCTTCTGTGACAGACCCTGCAACCTGGCCCTGCTCCTGTACCAGACCCTGCAGCCTGGCCCTGTCCCTGTGACAGACCCTGCAGCCTGGCCCTGTCCCTGTGACAAACCCTGCAGCCTGGCCCTGTCCCTGTGACAGACCCTGCAGCCTGGCCCTGCTCCCTGTACCAGACCCTGCAGCGTGGCCCTGCTCCTGTGACAGACCCTGCAGCCTGGTCCTGCTCTTGTACCAGACCCTGCAGCCTGGCCCTGCTCCCTGCAGCAGACCCTGCAGCCTGGCCCTGTCCCTGTGACAGACCCTGCAGCCTGGCCCTGCTCCTGGGACAGACCCTGCAGCCTGGCCCTGCTCCTGTACCAGATCCTGCAGCCTGGCCCTGTCCCTGTGACAGACCCTGCAGCCAGGCCCTGCTCCTGTGACAGACCCTGCAGCCTGGCCGTGTCCCTGTGACAGACCCTGCAGCCTGGCCCTGCTCCTGTACCAGACCCTGCAGCCTGGCCCAGCTCCTGTATCAGACCCTTCAGCTTGGCCCTGCAACTGTGACAGACCCTGCAGCCTGGCCCTGCTCCTGTACCAGACCCTGCAGCCTGGCTCTGTCCCTGTACCAGACCCTGCAGCCTGGCCGTGCTCCTGTACCAGACCCTGCAGCTTGGCCCTGCTCCTGTGACAGACCCTGCAGCCTGGCCCTGCTCCTGTGACAGATCCTGCAACCTGGCCCTGTCCCTGTGACAGACCCTGCAGCCTGGCCCTGCTCCTGTACCAGACCCTGCAGCCTGGCTCTGTCCCTGTACCAGACCCTGCAGCCTGGCCGTGCTCCTGTACCAGACCCTGCAGCTTGGCCCTGCTCCTGTGACAGACCCTGCAGCCTGGCCCTGCTCCTGTGACAGATCCTGCAACCTGGCCCTGTCCCTGTGACAGACCCTGCAGCCTGGCCCTGCTCCTGTACCAGACCCTGCAGCCTAGCCCTGCTCCTGTGACAGACCCTGCAGCTTGGCCCTGCTCCTGTGACAGACCCTGCAGCCTGGCCCTGCTCCTGTGACAGACCCTGCAGCCTGGCCCTGTCCCTGTGACAGACCCTGCAGCCTGGCCCTGTCCCTGTGACAGACCCTGTAGCCTGGCCCTGTCCCTGTGACAGACACTGCAGCCTGGCCCTGTCTCTGTGACAGACACTGCAGCCTGGCCCTGTCTCTGTGACAGACCCTGCAGCCTGGCCCTGTCCCTGTGGGAGACCCTTTCAGCCTGGCCCTGCTCCTGTGACAGACCCTGCAGCCTGGCCCTGTCCATGTGACAGACCCTGCAGCCTGGCCCTGTCCCTGTGACAGACCCTGCAGCCTGGCCCTGTCCCTGTGACAGACCCTGCAGCCTGGCCCTGTCCCTGTGACAGACCCTGCAGCCTGGCCCTGCTTCTGGGGCTGACCCTGCAGCCTGGCCCTGTCCCTGTGGGAGACCCTTTCAGCCTGGCCCTGTCCCTGTGACAGACCCTGCAGCCTGGCCCTGCTCCTGTACCAGACCCTGCAGCCTGGCCCTGTCCCTGTGACAGACCCTGCAGCCTGGTCCTGTCCCTGTGGGAGACCCTGCAGCCTGGCCCTGCTCCTGTACCAGACTCTGCAGCCTGGCCCTGCTTCTGGGGCTGACCCTGCAGCCTGGCCCTGTCCCTGTGACAGAACCTGCAGCCTGGCCCTGCTCCTGTACCAGACCCTGCAGCCTGGCCCTGTCCCTGTGGGAGACCCTGCAGCCTAGCACTGTCCCTGTACCAGACCCTGCAGCCTGGCCCTGCTCCTGTACCAGACTCTGCAGCCTGGCCCTGGTCCTGTGACAGACCCTGCAGCCTGGCCCTGTCCCTGTGGGAGACCCTGCAGCCTGGCCCTGTCCCTGTACCAGACTCTGCAGCCTGGCCCTGCTCCTGTGACAGACCCTGCAGCCTGGCCCTGTCCCTGTGGGAGACCCTGCAGCCTGGCCCTGCTCCTGTGGGAGACCCTGCAGCCTGGCCCTGCTCCTGTGACAGACCCTGCAGCCTGGCCCTGTCCCTGTGGGAGACCCTGCAGCCTGGCCCTGCTCCTCTGCCCTTGCCTCCTCAGCGTCCCCTGCTCAGCTTACCCCCTGTGGTGTGCCCTCGAAGTGGCCATTGTCACCAGCCTACAGGAGGCTTCCTGGCCTTCCTTTAAACAGGTGGCCAGGTCACCATTGGACCAGGGGGTCTGTGCACACCTATCGCTGTCCGCACACTCCCACTCTCCACAGGAGCCAGCAAATATGCTGGGCGGCCTTAGTTGTCCCGCCTGCGTACTATGGCTGCGTGGACCTGATCGCGGGCACCAATCAGGTCCACGCCTGCCCACCCCGGCGCTTCCCCACCAAAAGCTGAAAATTCTACCTATAAAATTCTTAGAAGGCTTGACAGGGTAGATGCTGAGAGGTTGTTTCACAACATTAAGCTAATAAAAAGGGGATTTCTCCCAGAACATTCCTCTCTCAACCAACATCAGTAAAACAGATAAATTGCTCTTCCGTGTTACTGTTATTTGTGGGAGCTTGCTGTGTTTAAATTGTGTGTAACATTTACCTATGTAATAGTGAGTGCACTTTAAAAGTACTTCATTGGCTGTAAAATACTTTCAGATAGCTTGAGGATGGAAAGAGTGCTGTATAAATGTTTTTTTATATAAAAGATTTTCTTTCTGTGAAACTGATGATGAGTTGAACATCTCCTTTGTTTATTCAGTCCTCATAATCTGGAATTATTTCCGTATGCTTTATTTGTTTATTGAAGAAATGATTCTACCTTTAGTGATCCACAATAGCAACCGGCAGCTCGTCTGAGCTGTACAAACATAGAAGCTGAGGTTCTGCAATCTCCTTCAAACCTGTTAGGACACTCAGTACCCTTGTTGCCTCCCTCTCACCAGTGACTCAGTCACTCGCTTAGCAACACTGAGACACAAAATATAGCAAACACCAGAAATAAATCAGTTGCACTGCTGCTCTCACAACTGCAGCTTAACTCTCTGAACGATTTTGACTTTTCTCCACCAGGGGATTGGTGTCTGGCAGACAGCTCGGAACTGACCAATACGGGACTGAAAGGGGCAAGTTTCATCCCCACTCTGTGCTTTTTTTAATTCATTCACAGGATGTGGGCTTCGCTGGCTGAGCCAGCATTTATTGCCCGTCCCTAATTGCCCTTGAGAAGGTGGTGGTGAGCTGCCTTCTTGAACCGCTGCAGTCCATGTGGTGTAGGTACACCCACAGTGCTGTTAGGGAGGGAGTTCCAGGATTTTGACCTAGCGACAGTGAAGGAACGGTGATATATTTCCAAGTCAGGATGGTGAGTGACTTGGAGGGGAACTTCCAGCTGGTGGTGTTCCCATCTTTCTGCTGCCCTTGTCCCTCTAGGTGGTAGCAGTCGTGGGTTTGGAAGGTGCTGTCTAAGGTCCTCAGTGAGTTTCTGCAGTGCATCTTGTAGATGGTACACACTGCTGCTACTGTGCGTCGGTGGTGGAGGGAGTGAATGTTTGTGGATGTGGTGCCAATCAGCGGGCTGCTTTGTCCTGGATGATGTCAAGCTTCTTGAGTGTTGTGGGAGCTGCACCGATCCAGGCAAGTGGGGAGTATTCCATCACACTCCTGACTTGTGCCTTGCAGATGGTGGACAGGCTTTGGGGAGTCAGGAGGTGAGTTACTCATCACAGGATTCCTAGCCTCTGTCCTGCTCTTGTAGCCACAGTATTTATATGGCTAGTCCAGTTCAGTTTCTGGTCCATGGTAACCCCCAGGATGTTGATAGTGGGGGATTCAGTGATGGTAATGCCATTGAACATCAAGGGGCGATGGTTAGATTCTCTCTTGTTGGGAATGGTCATTGCCTGACACTTGTGTGCCACAAATGTTACTTGCCACTTGTCAGCCCAAGGAATTTGTCCAGGTCTTGCTGCATTTGGACATGGACTGCTTCAGTATCTGAGAAGTTGTGAATGGTGCTGAACATTGTGCAATCATCAGTGAACATCCCCACTTCTGACCTTATGATGGAAGGAAGGTCATTGATGAAGCAGCTGAAGATGGTTGGGCCGAGGACACTACCCTGAGGTACTCCTGCAGTGATGTCCTGGAGCTGAGATGACTGACCTCCAGCAACCACAGCCATCTTCCTTTGTGCTAGATATGACTCCAACCAGCAGATTCCCATTGACTCCAGACTTGCTCAAGCTCCTTGATGCCACACTCGGTCAAATGCGGCCTTGATGTCAAGGGCAGTCACTCTCACCTCACCTCAGGAGTTCAGCTCTTTTGTCCATGTTTGAACCAAGGCTGTAATGAGGTCAGGAGCTGAGTGGCCCTTGCAGAGCCCAAATTGGGTGTCAGTAAGCAGGCTATTGATAGCACTGATGATGACCCCTTCCATTACTTTACTGATTGTCAAGAGTAGACCGGTGGAACAGTAATTGGATGGGTTCTTTTTGTCCTGTTTTTTGGTGTACAGGACATACCTGGGCAATTTTCAACCGAGCCAGGTAGATGCCAGTGTTGTAGCTGTACTGGAACAGCTTGGCTAGGGGCATGGCAAGTTCTGGAGCACAAGTCTTTAGTCCAATTGCCGGAATATTGTCAGGGCCCATCCACAGCCTTTGCAGTGTCCAGTGCCTTCAGCTGTTTCTTGATATCACGGAATGAATTGAATGGACTGAATGCTGGCATCTGTGATGCTGGGGACTTCTGGAGGAGGCTGAGCTGGCCCCTGAGAAGGTGGTTACGTATTGCATTCTTGAACTGCTGCAGTCCATGTGGTTTGGGTACACCCACGGTGCTGTTAGGAAGGGAGTTCCAGGATTTTGACCCAGTGAAGGAACGGTGAAATATTTCCAAGTCAGGATGGTGAGTTGCTTGGAGGGGAATTTCCGGGTGGTGTGTTCCCATGTACCTGCCACCCTTGTCCTTCTAGATGGTAGCGGTCGTGGGTGTGGAAGGTGCTGTTGAAGGAGCCATGATAAGTTCCTGCTGTGCCTCTTGTAGATGGTACACACTGCTGCTACTGTGCGTCGGTGATGGAGGGAGTGAATGTTTGTGGAAGGGGTGCCAATCATGCGGGCTGCTTTGTCCTAGATGATGTCCAGCTTCTCGAGTGTTGTGGGAGCTACACTCATCCAGGCAATTGGAGAGTACTCCGTCACACTCCTGACTTGTGCCTTGTAGATTGTGGACAGGCTTTGGGGAGTCAGGAAGTGAGTTACTTGCTGCAGGATTCCTACTCTTGCTGCTCTTGTAGCCACAGTATTTATATGGCTAGCCCAGTTGAGTTTCTGGTCAATGGTAACCCCCAGGACGTTGATGATGGGGGATTCAATGATGATAATGCCATTGAATGTCAAGGGGCGATGGTTTGGTCCTCTTCTGTTGGAGATGGTCATTGCCTGGCACTTGTGTAGCGTGAACGTTACTTGTCATAGAACCGGTCTCTGTGCACCAATGCAGGATCAACAATCTGGGCCTTTGTTTCAATGGGGAGCAAACTCCTCTCTCAGTCAGAAGGGCATTCCCAGTGCTGTTGTGAGGGAATGATGCACTTTCAGAGAAGCAGGAATGGGGGAATGCTGTACTGTTGGAAGTGCCATATTTTGGGTGAGATACTAAAACTGAGGCCCTGTCTGGTATCTTAGGTGAATGGAAGGGATCCCATAAGGACAAGAGTTTTCCTCGGTGTCCTGGACAATATTGATCACTCAACCAACGTCACTAAAAATAGATTATCTGCTCATTATCACACTGTTTGATGGAGTTTACTGTATGCGGATTTCATGCTGCATTTCCTGCATTACACATTTTTTCACTCAGAGGGATGCAAGTCTTAAGAACTCTCTTCCTCAAAAGGTAGTGGAAGCAAAGTCTTTGGATATTTTTAAGGTAGAGGTAGATAGATTCTTGATTAACAAGGGGGTGAAGGGTTATTGGGGGTCGGCAGGAATGTGGGGTTGAGGTTACAACCAGATCAGCCATGATCTTATTCAATGGTGGAGCATTTCCACCGCCTTCTCAAGAGCAACTAGGGATGGACAATAATGGCCCTCGCAGCAAAGTCCACACCCCGAGAAAGAATTAGAAAAAGCAGGCTCAATGGACTGAGTGGCCGACTCCTGCCCCTAATTCTTATGTTTGTATGCATATACTTCAGAAGTATATACCATTACAGAATATTATTGCACAGAAGGAGGCCACTAAACCTATCAAGTCTCCGCTGCTTTTTCATCATATCCCCGTAATTTTTTCTCCTTAAAATTATTTATCCAGTTCTGTTTCACAGAAGGTTACATGGAATATTTGGGATTTTCAGATGTTTGGTCTCTCAGGGAATCAAGAGGTGCGGGGAGTGGGCAGGAAAGTGGAGTTGAATCTCAAGATCAGCCATGGCCATATTGAATGGGGCAGCAGACTTGATGGGCCTGATGGGCTATTCCTACTCCTATTTCCTGTGTTTTTGCATTCGGCCCAGCCAGTCCATGCTGGTGTTTCGGCTCCACTCGATCCTCCTCCCGTCTTTCCTCATCTAAATCTATCACTGAAACCCTCAATTCTCTTCTCCCTCATATGCTTGTCCTGATTCCTCTTAATTCCCTCTACACTACTTGCTTTAACCTGTAGTAGCAAGTTCCACATTGTCACTGCTTTGTAGGTAAAGAAGCTTCATTCCACAGGGAGGTGATGGTGTAGTGGTCTTGCCACTGGACTGGTAATCCTGATAACCCATGGTAATGCTTTGGGAACCTGGATTTGAATCCCACCATGGTGGAATTTGATTTTTTTTAAAAATCTCTAATTAAAAGTCTGATGATGACAACCATGAAAACCTATCTGGTTCACTAATGCCCTTAAAGGAAGAAAATCTGCTGTCATTACCTGGTCTAGCCTACATGTGACTCCAGGCCCATAGCTGAACAGGGCAATTAGAGATGGGCAATAAATGCTGGCCTAGTCAACCCACATGAATTTAAAAAAACTCCCTATTGGATTTCTTGGTGACTATCTTTTCAGTATGACCATTATAGAACTCCTCAAAACTGATGCTGTGGATGTCAACTACAAAGGCTCATGGACTGTCTCGCCCATGGCTGTAACTTATTCTCCCTGACTAGTGGAGGTGGGAACGCTCCACCATTGAATAAGATCATGGCTGATCTGATTGTAACCTCAACCCCACATTCCTGCCAACCCCCAATAACCCTTCACCCCCTTGTTAATCAAGAATCTATCCAGCTCTACCTTAAAAATATTCAAAGACTTTGCTTCCACTACCTTTTGAGGAAGAGCCTGTGAGTGCAAAATGAAGGCTCTAAACATCGACTATCACACCTGGGAGTCACTAGCTGACAACAGAGGAAAATGGTATTGCCTCCTGGGGGCTGGCGTGCACCATCACAATGACCAGAGGCTACATTGGCTTGGCAACAGGTGCCAATGCCAAATACAACCCAGAAGGTCACATAGCAGCTTCATGTGCGGCACTTGTGGTGGAACCTGCCTCTGAAGGCAGCAAAGGTTCAGCAAATGAAGACAGCCCACCTAAATGGATTATTTGCTGCCTGTTCTTATGGCCTGGTGAGGACATACGAGTTAGGAGCAGGATTAGGCCACTCGGCCCCTCGAGCCTGCTCCACCATTCGATAAGATCATGGCTGATCTGAATGTAACCTCAGCCTCACATTCCTGCCTAACCCAATAACCTTTCACCCACTTGTTAATCAAGAATCTATCTAGCTGTCTTAAAAATATTCAAAGACTCTGCTTCCACCGCCTTTCAAAGAGAGTTCCAAAAACTCACTACTCTCAGAAAAAAATTTCTCCTTACCTCTGTCTTAAATGAGCCACCCCTTATTTTAAACAGTAACCCCTAGTCCTAGATTCTCCCACAAGAGGAAACATCCTTTCCACATCCTCCCTGTCAAGATCCCTTAGGATCTTAAAAGTTTCAATTAAATTACCTCTTACTCTTCTACATTCCAGTGAATATAAGCCTAGCTTGTCCAGCCTTTCCTCATTAAATAATCCACCCATTCCTGGTTATTAGTCTAGTAAATCTTCTCTGAACTGCCAACGCATTTACGTCTTTCTTTAAATAAGGAACCAGTATTGTACACAATACTCCAGGTGTGGGCTCACCAATGCTCTGTACAACTGAAGCATAACCTCCCTATTTTTGTAATCAATTCCACACTCAATAAATGATAACATTCTATTAGCTTTCCTAATTACCTTCTGTACCTGCATACTAACCTTTTGTGATTCATGCACGAGGATACCCAGATCGGTCTGAGCCTCAGAGCTCTACAATTGGGGATGGGCAATAAACACTGGTCTTGTCAGCGATGCCCACATCCCATGAGCAAACAAAAATAAAATCTCTCACCATTTAGATAATATGCTTCTTTTTTATTCTTCTTGCCAAAATGAATGATTTCACATTTGCCCAGATTATACTCCAGATCTTTGCTCACTCACGTAACCTATCGATGCCACTTTGTAACCTTATGTCCTCTTTATAATTTACTGTCCTACCTAGCTTTGTGTCATCAGCAAATTTAGCCACCATTCCTTCAGCCCTTTCACCCAAGTCATTTATATAAACTGTAAAAAGTTGAGGCCCCAGCACTGATCCTTGTGGGCACACCACTTGTCACATCCTGCCAACCAGAAAAAGACCCATTTATGCCAACCCTCTGCTTCCTGTTAGCTAACCAATCTTCTATCCATGCCAATATGTTGCCCCTTACACCATGAGCTTTTACTTTCTGAAAAAACTTTTGATGTGGCACTTTATCAAGTGCCTTCTGGAGGTCTAAGTACAGTGCAGCCACTGGTTCCCCTATATCCACAGCACATGTGATTCCTTCAAAGAACTCCAGAAAATTGGTTAAACATAATTTCCCTTTCACAAAACCATGAACTGGTTGCCCTCTATTCAACCTCCTCAGTTGGCCACAAAAAAAGGTTTAAGTTTCTTCATCACAAGAATATGCCCTTTCCTAATCAGAATGTATTTAACTGTTTAAGTTGCGAGCAATAAGAAGCCAATCAAACAAGGTTTTCTTGAGTCAAAGAGAGCAAATTTATTAACCGCTGAACCCAAGAAAAATAATAAAAATGTGACAGCATGCACACATGAAATAAGGGATACAATATGTAGTTAATATGATCGTTCTTGAGGCGTTGATTTTAAATATTGCAGCAGATTCAGGTTAGCTGGTTTCTTGGATGTAGTCAGATGTAGAAGATGCTGCAATTATTATGGGGTCTTGGTTCGGTGGTAGGTTTCTGGTCGAGCTGGCTTCTCGAACCAGGTGAAACACTTATTCCAAAAGAGGGGAAGGGAGATAGCAGCCATCAGCTTGTTTCCTTTGCTGAAGGCTTTCTTGACACTGCCTGTGTCACCTGCAATCTCTCCCTTGTGGCTGGGCAGCTTTGCCTGGAAGTACTTCACCCATTGTGTATTTCCAAGATGTTTTGGATGTGGCTGTCTGTGGAAGCCATTGTTTCAATATCCTTAGACAGTTTTGGGTTTTGATGGTGACAGGGTTATAGAAAATGTCTCTCTCTTCACACTCCCCTGAGGGTGATTTGTTGGTTTCTCACTTTCAGCTTGGAATGTGGCCTTGCATTTTTAAGTGGTTTACTCTGTCTCAGTTCAAATGGCAAAATTTCCAGTCAGTCGAAAGTTGAAAAATCATATTTTCAAAAAAAATAAAGGGGCATAGCCTTGTGACACTGCCCATCATCTCTTGTAAATGGAAGAATGCCAAAACAATCTTACATTAATGGACTCTAGAAATGCTCTTCTCTGTAAGAACAAACACATTCTCTCTGGATCCACTCAATCAAAATCTTCCATAATTTTTAAGACACCCCTCAGCCTTCTTTATCAAGAGAAAAGAGACACAGCCTGTCAATTCTTTCCTGATATGTATACACCCACACATTTCCAATATCATCCTTATAGATCTCTGTACCCTCCCTTGTGCATTTGTGGGCTCCAGGGGGCGATTTTTTTCATTCTTTCCTGAGATGTTGGCAGTTGTGGGTTTGGAAGGTACCGTTGAAGGAGCCTTGATGAGTTCCTGCAGTGCATCTTGTAGATGAAACACACACTGCTGCCACAATGCATCAGTGGTGGAGGGAGTGAATGTTTGTGGATGGGGTGCCAGTCAAGTAGGCTGCTTTGTCCTGGATGGTATCGAGCTTCTTGAGCGTTTAGGGAGCTGCACTGATTCAAGCAAGTGGAGAGTATTCCATCACACTCCTGACTCCCCTGTGGTCAGGGAGATGGTGGGGTAATTGTAATGTCACCAGAGCAGTAATCAGGAGGCCCAAACTAATGCTCTGGGGAGAACAGTTTCAAATCTCAATATGGCAACTAGTGGAATTTAAATTCAATTAATAAATCTGGACTATAAAGCTAACCTCAGTAATAGTGACCATGAAACTCATCAACTGTTGTAAAAACCCATCGGTTCACCAATGTCCTTGACAGAAGGAAATCTTACCTGGTCTGGCCCATATGTGACTCCAGATCCACATCAATATGGTTGAGTCTGAAATGGCTCAGCAAGCAACTCAGTTCAAGGGCAATTAGGGACGGGCAGTAAATACTGGTCTTGCCAGTGACACCATATCCCATGAAAGAATAATAAAAAGGGCTGTTATTGAATCCATACCCAAATCTTAACCATACATAAAAAGGTCTCCATATCACCCCTCTAGCTCTTTAGGGTCTAGGTCCTCACATTATCAAACCTTCAGCCACTGAAAACAGCTTCGCTCTATTTATCTAAACTTTTCCTGATTTTGAACACCTCTCAGATCATCTCTTCATCTTCCCAGCCTCCCAAGTGTTTGAATGGAAACTCTGAGGAAGGGTGAGTGGCGCTGGGAACGTTAACTCTGCTTCTCTGGCTCCACAGCCGCTGTCAGAGCTGCTGAGTTTCTCCAGGTCGTTGTTCTCCCTCCTCCTGGGGTAATTCTCCGGGGCTGATGTTTGGGAGGTTGCAGCATTTCAGAGAGTGAGCGCATTGGGAGAGGCTTCCGGGTCTCCGGGGTGGGGGGGGGGGGGGGGGGGAGATGGGGAGGGGGAGGGGAGATGGGGGGGTGAGGGGAGATGGGGGGGTGAGGGGAGATGGGGGGGTGAGGGGAGATGGGGGGTGAGGGGAGATGGGGGGGTGAGGGGAGATGGGGGGGTGAGGGGAGATGGGGGGGGTGAGGGGAGATGGGGGGGTGAGGGGAGATGGGGGGGTGAGGGGAGATGGGGGGGTGAGGGGAGATGGGGGGGTGAGGGGAGATGGGGGGGTGAGGGGAGATGGGGGGTGAGGGGAGATGGGGGGGTGAGGGGAGATGGGGGGGTGAGGGGAGATGGGGGGGTGAGGGGAGATGGGGGGGATGAGGGGAGATGGGGGGGTGAGGGGAGATGGGGGGGTGAGGGGAGATGGGGGGGGTGAGGGGCGATGGGGGGGGGTGAGGGGAGATGGGGGGGGTGAGGGGAGATGGGGGGGGTGAGGGGAGATGGGGGGGATGAGGGGAGATGGGGGGAAATGGGGGCAGGGGAGATGGGGGGTGAGGGGAGACGGGGGGGAGATGGGGGGTGAGGGGAGATGGGGGGATTGGGGGGCTGAGGGGAGATGGGGGGAGATGGGGGGGTGAGGGGAGATGGGAGGGGAGATGGGGGTAGGGGGGTGGGGGGGATGAGGGGGGAGATGGGGGGAGGGGAGATGGGGGGCAGGGGAGATGGGGGGCAGGGGAGATGGGGGGCAGGGGAGATGGGGGGGGGATGGGGGGGAGGGGAGATGGGGGGTCCGGGGGAGGGGGAGATGGGGGTGAGGGGAGATGGATGGGGGAGATGGGGGGAGGGGAGCTGGGGGGAGATGGAGGGGGTGAGGGGAGATGGGGGGTCTGGGGGAGATGGGGGGAGGGGAGATGGGGATGGGGGGGTGGTGAGGGGAGATGGGGGGGATGGGGGAGGGGGAGATGGGGGGGAGGGGAAATGGGGATGAGGGGAGATGGGAGATGGGGGGTCCGGGGGAGGGGGAGATGGGGGTGAGGGGAGATGGATGGGGGAGATGGGGGGAGGGGAGCTGGGGGGAGATGGAGGGGGTGAGGGGAGATGGGGGGTCTGGGGGAGATGGGGGCAGGGGAGATGGGGGTGAGATGGGGATGGGGGGGTGGTGAGGGGAGATGGGGGGAGGGGGAGATGGGGGGGAGGGGAAATGGGGGTGAGGGGAGATGGGGGTATGGGAGATGGGGGGTCCGGGGGAGGGGGAGATGGGGGTGAGGGGAGATGGATGGGGGAGATGGGGGGAGGGGAGATGGGGGGAGGGGAGATGGGGGGAGGGGAGATGGGGGGAGGGGAGATGGGGGTGAGATGGGGATGGGAGGGTGTTGGGGGGGAGGGGGATGGGGGGGAGATGAGGGGGGAGGGGATGGGGGGTCTGGGGGAGATGGGGGTGAGGGGAGATGGGGGGTCTGGGGGAGATGGGGGTCGGGGAGATGGGGGGAGGGGAGTTGGGGATGGGAGGGAGATGGGGATGGGAGGGTGTTGGGGGGGAGGGGGATGGGGGGTGGTGAAGGGAGATGGGGGGGAGGGGATGGGTGGGAGATGGGGGGTCTGAGGGAGATTGTGGTGAGGGGAGATGGGGGGTCTGGGGGAGATGGGGGGTCTGGGGGAGATGGGGGGAGGGGAGATGGGGGGTCTGGGGGAGATGGGGGAGGGGAGATGGGGGGTCTGGGGGAGATGGGGGGAGGGGAGATGGGGGGTCTGGGGGAGATGGGGGGAGGGGAGATGGGGGTGAGATGGGGATGGGGGGGTGGTGAGGGGAGATGGGGGGGGGTGGTGAGGGGAGATGGGGGGGGAGATGGGGGGGGAAGGGGGTGGGAGATGGGGGTGAGAGGGGAGATGGGAGGGCTGAGATGGATGGGGGGGGATGTGGGTGAGAGGGGAGATGGGGGGGAGATGGGGGGGGATGGGGGTGAGGGGGGGGATGGGGGTGAGGGGGGAGATGGGGGTGAGGGGGGGATGGGGGTGAGGGGGGGGGATAGGGGTGCCGGGGGCCGGGCCAGCTCAGGGCGGCCGGTGAGGCCCACATTTCGGCGCGGCCCTGGGGCTCGCGCGCGGGGGACTGAGCTGGCGGCACTGAGGGTGAAACAGGCCCTACTGCCGGACCCTGACCAATAGGGGGACTGTCCCACCCGCGGGGGAGGCTGGGAAGAGAAGCCGCCATACCTGTTACCGCTCCACAGGCTCTCGGCGCAGTCCCGAGCCTCCTTCCCACATTCCAGCTGCCGACCAACGACAGGGGGCCGGTCTTTTCCATCTCCGCCGAGGGGGGAAGCGCCGCGCCGCCATCGTCCGACTTTACGCCGTGCGCACGCGCGAGACCGGGCGCTCGCATCGCCGCTTCCGGCACGTAGTCGGGGCGCGATGACGTCCACCTGATCGATGACGTCACTGGATCCGCGCAGGTCAGGCAGGGACTTTACGCCGTGACGTCTATCGCTGCGTGATGACGCCACGCTGTTTCCCCCCCCCCCCGCCCCCTTCCCCGCCCCCCCACCTCTCCCTTCCTCCCCATCCCTGGCCTGCGCCTGTGTTTGAGGCCCAGCCTGAAGCCCCGGGCCCGGGACCAGCATGGAGCCGGCGGCAGTCGTTGTAAGTACCGCCAGCCGCCTCTCCGCTCATCCCACATCATCAGGGGCCTGGCTGCCTCCGGGTGGAAACCGCGCCAGCAGCCGGGGCCTGTCCCGGGGTTAGAGAGCCGGGGGGCGGGGTGAGGGCTGACACCCGGGAGCTGGGCCCCGGGGTGGAGAGGCTGACACCCTGGGGCCCCGGGTGGAGGGGGAGGGGGAGGAGGCTGACACCCCGGGAGCCGGGCCCCGGGGGGGGGGAGAGGCTGACACCCGGGAGCTGGGCCCCGGGGTGGAGAGGCTGACACCCTGGGGCCCCGGGTGGAGGGGGAGGGGGAGACGCTGTCACCCGGGAGCTGGGCCCCGGGGAGACGCTGTCACCCGGGAGCTGGGCCCCGGGGTGAGGCTGACACCCGGGAGCCGGGGGGGGTGGCGGGGGGAGAGGCTGACACCCGGGAGCCGGGCCCCGGGGTGGAGAGGCTGACACCCTGGGGCCCCGGGTGGAGGGGGAGGGGGAGAGGCTGACACCCGGGCCCCGGGGGGGGGCGGGAGGGAGGGGGAGAGGCTGTCACCCGGGAGCCGGGCCCCGGGGTGGAGAGGCTGACACCCGGGCCCCGGGGGTGGGGGTGGGGGTGGGGGTGGGGGTGCGGGGGGGGATCGGTTATCTGGTTTGCAGCCCCGGGTACCCAGCTCTGGGCAGTTGCACTGGGAGAACTGCCAGGTGGGAAGGTATCCGCCCTGTCAGCACCTGGTGCTGGGGGGGGTGGGGGGGTGTGGGTGGGGTGGGGTTGGGGGGGGGGTGTGGGTGGGGTGGGGTTGGGGGTGGGGTGGTGGAGGGGTGGGGGTGGGGGGGGGGTGGGGGGGGTGGGGGGGGGGGTTGGGTGTGGGGGGGTGTGGGGGGGGGGCTTTGCCCAACGCAACTTCTTGTCTCGGTCAATACCCTCCCTCACCCAGCACCATCGACACAGATGAACCCATAATTGACTTAATTGCTATTTCTGGGATCTTGCTGTACATTGGCTGTTGCATGTTGAAAATGTTCATTCCTGAGATTTAGGGTCACTGGCTACTCCAGCATTTATTGCCCATCCCTAATTGCCCCTTGAGAAGGTGGTGGTGAGCTGCCTCTTTGAGCCGCTGCAGTCCATGTGGTGTAGGTACACCCACAGTGCTGTTAGGGAGGGAGTTCCAGGATTTTAACCCGGCGATAATGAAACAACAGTGATATAGCTTATAATGAGTGGCTTGAAGGGGGACGTACAGGTGCAGTGCTCCCAAGCACCTGCTGCCCTTGTCCTTCTGGATGGTTGAGGTCACAGGCTTGCAACATGCTGTTGAAGAAGCCATGGTGAGTTGCTGCAGTGCCTCTTGTTGATGTTACACACTGCTGCCACTGTGCGTCGGTGGTGGAGGGAATGGATGTTGAAGGTTAGTGGATGAAGTGCCAATCTAACGGGATTCTTGGGTCTTGTTGGATCTGCATTCATCCAGGCAAATGGACAGTATTCCATCACACTCCTGACTTGTGCCTTGCAGATGGTGGACAGGCTTTGAGCAGTAGGAGTTGAGTTATTTGCCGCAGGATTCCCAGCCTCTGACCTGCTCTTCTGGCCACAGTATTTATATAGCTAGTCCAGTTCAGTTTCTGGTCAATGGTAACCCCCCAGGATGTTGATAATGGGGGATTCAGTGATGGTAATGCCATGGAATGTTAAGGGGAGATGGTTCAATTCTCTCTTATTGGAGATGACTGTTGCCTGGCACTTCTGTGGCACAAATGTTACTTGCCACTTATTAGCCCAATTCTGAATATTGCCCAGTCTTGCTGCATATGAACACAGACTGCATCAGTATCTGAGGAATCATGAATGGAATTGAACTCTGTGCAGTCATCAAATTTGCTGACAAAACAGAGACTTCACTTCAGAAGTGACTTGTTATCTTTGAAAAGCTTTGAAATGTCTTGTGGAATGAAAGGCATTATATTAAGACAAGCTCTTTAATTCTTAAGGCAGACTCTCCACTTTGAACCAACCAGGCTAAGAAATCTTTGAGAAAACAATTAGGCGCAAGCAAATATAATTAATGGTGATTATTTCTGTGGTTGCTCACTTAAAACTAATGTTTGTTCCAAGCAATACTTGTCGTTGCACAGTGTAGTCTTCAGGTGAAGTCTGATTAGACAATTGAGGATAATAGGATCAGCACCACAGATATCAATCAATGCCCTTTCTAAATTTAGACATTCTATCCTAATCTTTACGTAAGTTGTTTTCAAATCAATTTATTTTACATTACTTTCTTTCCAAATGCATTTCACAAGATAATTACAATTTGTTCAATTCCATTTCTCCATTGCAGCATCCAATTGATTCTTCAAATATTCCAGGTGAATCTTTTCCATACTCTTGTATCTCTTTAGAAGATCACCTCACAAGCACCTCCTTTTCAAGTGGAATAGCCCATATTTCTCCAGTCTTCCTTCATAACTCAGATCCTGACCCTAAACTCTCCTGGTGACCAGAACAACACAATGTCAATTCATAGAATTAAGAGAACCATGGAATGGTTAAAGCACACAAGGAGGCCATTCAGCCAATCATATCCATGCTGGCTTTCTGCAAGAGTAACTCACCTTGTCATACTCCCCTGATTTTTCCCTTTGGCTCTGCAATTTTTTCTCTTCAGATAATTAACCAATTCATTTTTGAAAGCCATGGTTCCATCTGGCTCCACGACACTCTCAGGCAGCGCATTGCAGGTCCTAACCACTTTGAGTAAAAAGGTTTTTCCTCATGTCTCCTTTGCTTTTGTCAATCACGTGTCTCCTCTGGTTCTTGACCCTTCCACCAATGGAACCAGTTGCTGCCTGTCTACTCTGTTCAGACCCGTCCTGATTTTGAATACCTCCATCAAACCTCCTCTTGGCCTTCTCCAAGAAGAACAGCCCCAGCTTCTCCAATCTATCCACGTAACTGAAGTCTCTCATTCCTGGAATGGTTCTTGTAAATGTTTCCTCCACCCTCTTTAATGCCTTCACATCCTTAGCAAAGTGTGGTGCCCAGAATTGGACACGCTACTCCAGTTGAGGCTAAAATAGTGCTTTGAACAGGTTTTCTAGGGTCACTGTTTAAAAATAAGGGGTCGCCCATTTAAGACACAAATGAGGAGAAATCTTTCTGAAGGTCGTGAATCTTTGGTGACAAGGCTACAGGGTGACCAAGAATGGGAACTGTACATCCAAGGGGTATTCAATATTTAGGAAGGACAGACAAATAGGGAAAGGAGGTGGAGTAGCGTTGTTAGTAAAGGAAGAAATCAGTGCAATAATGAGGAAGGATATTGGCTCGGAAAATCATGATGTGGAACAAAAACAAAATATTGGAAAAGCTCAGGTATAACAGCAGGTGTAGAGAGGAAAACAGTTAATGTTTCAAGTCTGTATGACTCTTCAGAGCTCTGAAGAAGAGTCACACGGACTTGAAACGTTAACTCTGCCTTTCTCTCCACAGTTGCTGTTAGACCTGAGTTTTTCCAGCGTTTTTTGTTTTTGTTTCCGATTTCCAGCATCTGTAGCATTTTGCTTTTATCTATGATGTAGAATCTGTTTGAGTAGAGATAAGGAACACCAAGAGGCAGGAAGCATTGGTGGGAGTTGTCTGTAGGACCTGAAACAGTAATGGAGGTGTAAGGGAAGGCATTAAGCTGGAAATTAGAGACACATGTAATAAGGATACAACTGCAATTATGGGTGACTTTAATCTGCATATGTGGAGGAGGATTTCCTGGAGTGTGTATGTGATGGTTTTTTTAGACCAATACGTTGAGGAACCAGCTAGAGAGCAGGCTATCCTAGTCTGGGCATTGTGCAATGAGAAAGGATAAATTAACAATCTTGTTAATTAATCTTTCATTGGGGAAGAGCGACCATAAAATGATAGAATTGTTCATTAGGATGGAGAGTGAAGAAGTTGAATCTGAAACTAGATAAAGGGAACTACGAGGGTATGAGGTGCAAGTTGGCAATGATGGATTGGGGTTGAGAGTGGATAGGCGATAGCTAATATTTAAGGAATGTATGCATGAATTACAGCAATTATCCATTCCTGCCTGGCGCAAAAATAAAACAGGAAAGATGGCTCAACCATGGCTTACAAAAGAAATTAGGGATAGTATTAGATCCAAAGAGGAGACATATAAAATTGCCGGAAAAAGCAGCAAGCCAGAGGATTGGGAGCAGTTTAGAATTCAGCAAAAGTGGACAAGAAGATTGATCAAGAAGGGGAAAATGGAGTATGAGAGTAAACTTGCAGGGAACATAAAAACTGACTGTAAAAATCTCTATAAATATGTGAAGAGAAAAAGATTAGCGAAGACAAACATAGGTCCCTTACAATCAGAAGCAGAGAAAATTATAATGGGGACAAAGAAATGGCAGAAGAATTGAACACATTTTGGTTCTATCTTCACAAAAGAGGGTACAAAGAATTTCCCAGAAATGTTAGGAAACTAAGGGTCTTGTGAGAGGGCGGAATTGAAGAAAATCAGTATTAGTAAAAAAAAAATGGTGCTCGAGATATTAATGGGGTTAAAGGCCGATCAATCCCCAGGGCCTGATAATCTGCATCCCAGAGTAGTAAAGGAAGTGGCCCTGGAAATATTGGATGCATTGGTGGTCATCTTCCAAAATTCTATAGACTCTGGAGCAGTTCCTACAGATTGGAGGGTGGCAAATTTAACCCCACTATTTAAAAAAAGGAGAGAAAAAACAGAGTTACAGACCAGTTAGTCTAATAACAGTAGTAGGGAAAATGCTAGTCTATTATGAAAGATGTAATAACAACAGTTGAAAAGCATTAACGGGATTAGACAAAGTCAGCATGGGTTTATGAAAGGGAAATCATGCTTAACAAATCTACTGGAGTTCTTTGAGGATGTAACTAGTAGAATGGGTAAGTTGTGTGTGTGTGTGGGCAAACACATGGCAGATGCAGTATAACGTGGATAAATGTGAAGTTATACGCTTCAGTGTGAAAAACAGAAAGGCAGAGTATTATTTAAATGGTGATATATTGGGAAATGTGGATGTACAAAGGGATCTGGGTGTCCTTGTACACCAGTCAACGAAAGTAAACAGGCAGGTGCAGCAAACAATTAGGAAGGTAAATGGTATGTTGGCCTTCATTGCAGGAGGATTTGAGTTCAGAAGTAGGGATGTCTTACTGCAGTTATACAGGGCCTTGGTGAGACCACACCTGGAGTATTGCGTGCAGATTTGGTCTCCCAACCTAAGCAAGGATATACTTGCTGTAGAAGGAGTTCAGCGAAGGTTCACTAGGCTGATACCGAGGATGGCAGGACTGTCGTATGAGGAGAGATTGGGTCGACTAGGCCTGTATTCACTAGAGTTTAGAAGAATGAGAGGAGATTTGATTGAAATGTATATAATTCTAACAGGGATAGACAGACTGGATGCAGGGTGGATGGTTCCACTGGTTGGGGACTCTAGAACCAGGGGCCACAGTCTCAGGATACAGGGCAGGCCATTTCGGCCTGAGATGAGGAAAAACCTCTTCCCTCAGAGGGTGGTCAACCTGTGGAATTCTCTACCACAGAGGCTGTGGAGGCCGGGTCACTGAGTATATTCAAGAAAGAAATTGATAAATTTTGGATATTAGGGGCATCAAGGGGTATGGAGAGAAAGCGGGAATATGGCGTTGAGATAGAGGATCAGCCATGATCATACTGAATGGTGGAGCAGGCTCGAAGGGCCGAATGGCCTACTCCTGCTCCTAGTTTGTATGTTTGAACTCTCTCCCTGAAAACAATCAGTCTTTGAGTATTTTCAAGACAGAGCTGGATAGATTCTTGATTAACAAGGGGGTGAAAGGTTATTGGGGGTTGGCAGGAATGCAGGGTTGAGGTTACAATCAGATCAGCCATGATCTTATTGAATGGCAGAGCAGGCTCGAGGGGCTGAGTAACCTACTCCTGCATTTATATTTAACATAAATTCCTTGCTTTTGTACTCCATACTTCTGTTGATGAAGCCCAGGATACTATATGATTTAACTGCACTCAGCCTGCTCTGCCACTTTTAATGACTTACGCACATACACCCTGTGTCCCTCTGCTCCCGAACACATATTCAAATTGTACCCTTTATTTTAAATTGCCTTTCCTTGTTCTTTTTACTAAAATATATCATTTCGTACTTCTCGACATTAAATTTCACCTGCCATGTATCTGCCCATTCCACCAGCCTTCCCATGCCCTCTTCCTTACACCCTTCCATGAGCATTTGAAGTTTTCCAGTCCTCTGGCACCACCTCTATCTAAGGAGCGTTGGAAAACGATGGTCCGTGCTGGAAAAACTCAGCAGGTCTAACAGCATCTGTGGAGTGAAAAAAAAGAGTTAACGTTTCAAGTCCGCTGAGGTGGGTGGAGTGGGTGAAGCTGGATAAGAAGTCCAGTGATAGGTGGAGGCAAAGGAGAGATTGCCAGAAATGGACAAAAGGACAAAGGGGTGTTAATGATGGTGGTACAGGCTAAAGGAGGTGCTGATGGTGGCGTTAAGGTCAGAAAGCAGAATGTAATAATAGCAGGACAAGGGTAAGCACTCTGGAAAGAACAACATGAACAAGTGACAGATGGTCCTAGTGGGGGTGGGCTGGGGGGAGGGGGGGGCGGTGGTGGAGAAAAAAGATTGAAAATAGGATAAAAGGTGGAGATAAAACAATGAATAAAAATTAAAATAATCTTTTTTTAAAATGGATAAAAAGGATACTGGGGGAAGTAAGTGTGGAAGTTGCAACTTCCACACTTCCCCTGATCCTGTCCTGATGACTTACCAAATTTTAAGTACAGCCGGCCTTTCTAATACCTTATATTTCTCAATTTTTTTGCTGTTGTGTGTGAATGTGAAAGGCGCTACAATACATTCAAACTTTAACTCCAGCAGAACCCATGGGATTATTAATGGCATGGTAAGACAGCACTTGTAAAATTACTATGATTAGGCAGAGTTAACAGTTTTATGAAAGGGAAAAGCAAAATTCTGCAGATGCTGGAGTTGCTGTGATTATCCATGACATCTCTGGCAATCTCTCCTTTGCCCCCACCTATCACAGGCCTTCTATCCAGCTTCACCTGCTCCAACCCCTTTTAAACACTATAAATTTCATTACATTTTACTTCTCTTTAGCTCGAAGAAGAGTCATACGAACGGTCTACAGATGCTGTTTGACCTGCTGAGTTTTTCCAGCATTTTCTGTTTTTGTTTATGAAAGGGAAACTGTGTTTGATGGGTCTGTTGCTCAATTATTTTCCAATACAACTTGGTTATAACACTTGAAAATTAATGTGGTCCCAACACCAACAAAAACAAAACAGCAAAAAAGCTGCATAGTAACATTCAGTATATAATAAAATTGCATATTATAGGTCAACATAATCATAAAATCATAGAATTTTAACAGCACAGAAGGAGGCCGTTATGTCTGCACCGGCTCTCCAAATGGGCATTATGACCTAGTGCAGTTGCCCTGCTATTTCCCCAGACCCCTGCACATTGTTTCTATTCAAACAATCATCTAATGCCCCCTTGAATGCCTCGATGGAACCTGCCTCCACCACACTTCCAGGCAGCACATTCCAGACCCGAACCACTCGCTGTGTGAAAAAGTTTTTTCTCACGTCATGTTTTTGCAAATCACTTTAAATCTGTGCCCTCTCGTTCTTGATCCTTTTACGAGCGGGAACAGTTTCTCCCTATCTACTCTGTCCAGCCCCCTCATAATTTTGAGCATCTCTATCAAATCTCTCAGTCACCTTCTCTTCAGGGAGAACAGTCCCAACCTCTCCAATCTATTCTCATAGCTGAAGTTTCTCATCCCTGGAACCATTCTTGTAAACCTCTTCTGCACTCTCTCCAATATGTTCACATCCTTCCTATAATGTGGTGCCTAGAACTGTACACAATACTCCAGCTGAGGTCTAACAAGTGTCTTATAAATTCAGCATAACCTCTCTCCTCTTGTACTCTATGCCCCTATTAATAAAGCCCAGGATACTTTATGCTTTATTAACTGCTCTCTCCACCTGTCCTGCCACCTTCAATGATCTATGCACATATACACCCAGGTCTTTCTGCTCCTGCACCCTTTTCAAAATTTCACCCCTTATTTTGTATTGCCTGTCCATGTTCTTACTACAAAAGTGCATCACCTCACACTTCTCCACATTGAACTTCATCTGCCACCTATCTGCCCACTCCACCAAATTGTCTATGTCCTCTTGAAGTTCCACACCGTCCTCCTCACAGCTCAGAACACTCCCAAGCTTCATATCATCCACAAACTTTGAAACTGTCCCCTGCACACCAAGATCTAGATCATTAATATATATCAGGAAAAGCAAGGGTCCCAATACCGACCCCTGGGGAACTCCACTACAAACCTTCCTCCAGCCTGAAAAACATCCATTGACCATTACTCTCTGCTTCCTATTTTTCAGCCAATTTTGTATCCACGTTGCTACTGTCCCTTTTATTCCATGAACTATAACGTTTCTCACATGTCTGTTGTGTGGCACTGTATCAAATGCCTTTTGAAAGTCCATGTACACCACATCAACAGCAATGCCCTCAGCCACCTTTTCTGTTACCTCTTCAAAAAACTCCAAGTTAGTTAAACAAAATTTCCCCTTTAGAAATCCATGCTGGCTCTTCCTTATCAACCCATATTTTCCCATGTGACCACTAATTCTGTCCTGAATAACTGTCTCTAGAATCTTGCCCACCACTGAAGTTAAACTGACTGGCTTGTGATTTCTGGGCTTAGAACCTTTCTTGAACAAGAGCGTAATGTTTGCAATTCTCCGGTCCTCTGGCACCACCCCTGAGTCTAGAGAGGACTGAAAGATTATGGCCAGTACCCCTGCAACTTCTACTCTCACTTCCTTCAATGCCCTTGTTTGCATTTCATCCTGTCCCAGTGCCTTGTCAACTTTAAGTACCGACAGTCTATTCAATGCTTCTTCCTTATAAATTTTGAACCCTTCTACATTACATGTACATAATACATTATATAAATATGGAAATCTGTGCTTTTAAAGTACCTTGTAAAAATGTTGTTATTTTATGTACTCAGCAGTCCATTACTTCACCTGAGCTGCTCCAGCTCATGGACCATAACCAGGAAGTGGTGGAAGCACAGGTTGACTGTCTTGAGGTGGCTGATGCTGGAAGCCAGGTCATTCCAGGGCTGGGCTCAGACAAGCTGCAGTTCAGCAGTGGAGACATTGCATGGTCGGGGCCAGGCTTTGAGAGTCAATGAGATAGAGACCTAGTAGACCAGCAGGGCAAGGGGAGGGCCAGGCTCTACCTGGGCCTTGGTGCTGGTACAGGGTGCAGTCTCAGAGAAGTGTGCCCATTTGCTGCTTCTTTTGACCCCAACATCTCTCGGTTTGGGAATCGGTGTGTTCGAGTTTTTTGAGGTTACGACTAGCAGGTTAGCAAGGTAGGTAACCAATGGATGTAATACACTTCGATTGTTAGAAGGCATTTGATAAGATGCCACACAAAAGGTAATTGCATTAGGGCCACAGGATAGGGATAATATATCAACATAAATTTGAGATTGGGGAACATGGAAAGCAGGGACTAGGAATAAAGTGTCATTTCTGGGAGGACAGGCTGACTAGTAAATTGCCTCCAGGACCACCTCTGGAACCCCAGCTATTCCCAATCTCAGATCAAGCGACACTAATGTATCTAAATTTGCTGACGATACAAAGCTAGATGAGAAGTTAAGCTATGAGGAGAATGTAAAGAGGCTGCAAAGAGAGTTAAACCAATGAAGTAACTTGGCAGACGGAGTACATGTGGAGATGTATGAAACTATCTGCTCTGGTAGGAAGAATGGAAAAGTAGAATAGCATTTGGAGAGACTAATTAAAGTTGGTATTTGAAGAGATTTGGGCGGTCACACTGAGACACAAGCGACTAGGAATCTTTGTATATATAATGCAAGGAGAATGCAGTATAAGAGCAAGGAAGTCTTGCTGCATTGTACAGGGCCTTGGTGAGACTACACCTGGAGAACTGTGTACGGCTTTGTTTGCCTTGCCTTAGAGGACATATGAACATACAATTAGAATCAGGAGCAGGTCACTGGACCCCTCTAGCCTGCTCCACCATTCAATAAGATCATGGCTGAGCTGAAAACACTTTTCACTTCCCACAACCTTTAATATCCTTCCCAGTCTAATCCCACTCTCCTCACTCCCCACTCCCTTTAATATCCCACCCAGTCTAATCCCACTCTCCTCACTCCCCACTCCCTTTAATATCCCACCCAGTCTAATCCCACTCTCCTCACTCCCCATTCCCTTTAATATCCCACCCAGTCGAATCCCACTCTCCTCACTCCCCACTCCCTTTAATATCCCACCCAGTCTAATCCCACTCTCCTCACTCCCCATTCCCTTTAATATCCCACCCAGTCTAATCCCACTCTCCTCACTCCCCATTCCCTTTAATATCCCACCCAGTCTAATCCCACTCTCCTCACTCCCCACTTCCTTTAATATCCCACCCAGTCTAATCCCACACTCCCCCTCACTCCCCACTCCCTTTAATATCCCACCCAGTCTAATCCCACTCTTCTCACTCCCCATTCCCTTTAATATCCCACCCAGTCTAATCCCACACTCCCCCTCACTCCCCATTCCCTTTAATATCCCACCCAATCTAATCCCACTCTCCCGCCTACTCCCCACACAGTTTAATATCGCAATCTCTTTATTCCCACTGTCCTCACTGCTGTAATCCCAGGAATGCAGAGGTAAATCCTCTGAGGAGATTGCAGTCTGTAGCCTCCCGTTGATACAAGTTTGAAGCAATTGCTTGTAGAATTGTGTGTCTTGCTCAGTCACTTAAGAGGACATTAGATTGAACCATGTAGTGTGCAGCTGGATAACTTTAACCCAGAACAGGTTGGGGTGACAGGTTCCTTTCCCTGAAGAATGAGTAGCTGAGTACTTAAAGCAATGCAATCATTTCAAGGTCTTTTTTATGGTGCCAGCCCACAGATTTCTTCAGTTTAGTTTCATGAGAATTAAAACCCTGATCTCTGGGTTGCTCATTTAATGCCAGAACCATCAGATTACTCTCAAAAAAGGAAAATTACTTACTGCTCAAATACTCCTGGGGTTAGGGTCTACAGAGGGCCTTCTTGAACTGCTAAAGTCCACGTGGTATAGGTACACCCACAGTGCTGTTAGGGAGGGAGTTCCAGGATTTTGACCCAGCGACAGTTAAGGAGTGGCAATGTATTTCCAAGTCAGGATGGTGAGTGACTTGGAGGGGAAATTCCAGTTAGTGGTGTTCCCATCTGTCTGCTGCCCTTGTCCTCCCAGGTGGTAGTGGTCGGGGGTTTGGAAGGTTCTTGTGCATGAGTCACAACAAGTTAGTGGGCAGGTACAGCAAGTAATTAAGAAGGCTAATGGAATGCTATTCTTTATTACAACAGGAATTGAACATAAAATTAAGGATGTTATGCTTCAGTTACACAGGGCAATGGTGAGACCACATCTCGAATACTGTGCGCAGTTATGGTCGCTTTCTTTAAGGAAGGATGTAAGTGCGTTGGAGGCAGTTCAAAGGAGGTTTACTGCATCGATACCTGGAATGAGTGGGTTGTCTTATGTGGAAAGGTTGGACAGACTGGGCTTGTTTCCACTGGAGTTTGGAAGAGTGAGGGGTGACTTGATTAAGTATATAAGATCCTGAATGGTATTGACAAAGTGCACGTAGAAAGGATGTTTCTTCTTGTGGATGAGTCCAGAACTAGGGGTCCATAGAACCATAGAAAAGTTACAGCACACAAGGAGGCCATTCGGCCCATCTTGCCCATGCCAGCCCAAGGACACCCAGGTGCCCTTTCTAATCCCACCTTCCTGCACCCGGCCCATAGCCCTGCAGCTTACAGCACTTAAGGTGCAGATCCAGGTACTTTTTAAAAGAGTTTAGAGTTTCTGCCTCTACCACCAACTTGGGCAGTGAATTCCAGACACCCACTACCCTCTGCGTAAAAAAGTTCTTCCTCATGTCCCCCCTACACCTTCTGCCACTTATCTTGAATCCATGTCCCCTGGTTCTAGAATTCTCCACCAAGGGAAACAATTCCAAGCTCTCCTCGGAGCTACACTTTTCTAACCCTGACAACATTCTTGTAAACCTCCTCTGCACTCTCTCCAGAGCTATTACATCCTTCCTGTAATGTGGTGACCAGAACTGCACACAATGCTCCAGTTGTGGCCTCACCAGTGTTTTATACAATTCCAACATTATATCCTTACTTTTATATTCTATACCTCTGCCAGTGAAGGAGAGCATTCCATATGCCTTCTTTACAACCTTGTCTACTTGAACTGCTGCCTTCAGGGACCTGTGTACTTGTACGCCAAGATCTCACACTTCATCTACCCCTCTAAGTATATTCCCATTTATTTTGTAATCCCTGTAACTGTTTGACCTCCCTAAATGTATGACCTCCCTAAATGTATGACCTCACACTTCTCTATGTTAAAATCCATCTGCCACTTTACCGCCCACTCCACCAACCCATCTATATCGTTTTGGAGATTATGGCTATCCTCTACACTACCCACTACTCGGCCAATCTTTATGTCATCTGCAAATTTCCCAATCGTGCCCCCCACGTTCACGTCCAAATCGTTAATATATAACACAAACAGCAAGGGTCCCAACACCGAGCCCTGTGGAACACCACTTGAGACAACTTTCCATTCGCAAGGACATCCATCGACCATTATCCTTTGTTTCCTGTTACAAAGCCAACCTTTTATCCAGTTTGCCACATTACCCTGAATCCTATAGGCTTTTACTTTCCTGACCAATCTGCCATGTGGGACCTTGTCAAATGCCTTGCTAAAATCCATGTACACAACATCCACTGCACTACCTTCATCAACCCTTCTTGTCACTTCCTCAAAGAATTCAATCAAACTTGTGAGGCAAGACCTTCCTTTAACAAATCCATGCTGACCATCCCTGACTAGTCCATGCCTTTCCACATGACAGTTAATCCTATCTCTCAGGATTGATTCTACTAATGTGCTAACCACTGATGTAAGACTAACTGATCTATAATTGTTTGGCATTTCCTTTGATCTCTTTTTAAACAATGGAACTATGTTTGCATTTCTCCAGTTCTCCGGTACCTCCCCTGTATCTAGTGAAGATTGGAAAATCATCCTCAGAGCATCTGCTATCTCCTCCCTGACTTCCTTCAGCAGCCTCGCAAACAATTCAACTGGCCCTGGTGACTTATCAACTTTCAAGGATTTCAACCCTTCGAGTACTTCCTCTCTCTTTATGACTATCCCGTCCAATATCTCGCAGTGTTCCTCCTGGACTATATCTACATCCTCCCTTTCCTTTGTAAACACGGAGACAAAATATTCATTCAAAACCCTTCCCACAGCCTCTGCATCTACACACAAGTTTCCATCTTCATCTCTAATAGGTCCCACTTTTTCCTTAACTAACCTTTTAGCATTAATGTATTGGTAAAACATCTTTGGGTTATCTTTAACGTTACTTTCTAATTTTTTTCATGCCCTCTCTTTGATTTCCTTATTTCCTTTTTTACTTGGTCCCTGCACTTCCTATATTCGTCTAGACTATCTGCAGTGCTTAGTTCTTTGTGCCTATCATACACTTTCTTTTTCTGTTTGATCTTCCCCTGTATTCCTCTAGACAACCAGGGGGGTCTAGATTTGGCAGTACCACTCTTATTTTTGTAGGGGACATGTCTACTTTGTACAATTAGGATCTCGCTTTTTAGTGCTGCCCACTGGTTTCCCACTGTTTTATCCCCCAGCAGTGCTGTCCAGTCCACCTCAGCCAAGTCCCTTCTCATTTCTGCAAAATTTGCCTTCCCCCAGTTCAAGACTTTTACTCCTGCCTTATCTCTGTCCTTTTCCGTGGTAATGCTAAATCTAACTGAATTGTGATCACTGTCCTCGATATGGTCGTCAACTGTCACTTCACCCACTTGGCCTTCATCGTTCCCCAAGACTAGGTCTAGAATTGCATCTCCTCTCATTGGATTTGTCCTTTTAGGACAGAGATGAGGAGAATTTTTATTCTGTGGTTTGTGTGACTTTGGAACTCTGCCTCAGAAGGTGGTGGAGGAGGGGTCATTGAATATTTTTAAGGCAGGGGTAGATTGATTCTTGTTAGGCAAGGGAATCAAAGGTCATTGGAGGTAGAAGGGAAGTTGGAACTCAACACAAACAGATCAGCCATGATCTTATTGAATGGCGGAGCAGGCTCGAGGGGCTGGAATGGCCTACTTCTGCTATTTCATATGTTCGTATCCTGATTGTCACATGACACAATAATTGAAATATTGACCAATCACAGTGATCAATCACTTATCAGTGAGTCTACAACAGACCCAGACATGAAGAAAATCCCCAGTGGGGGAGAGATTTGAGAACCATATTTCCAGCATACCTCCGCTCCCCAATTACTCTCATATTGTGTCCAAAAAGATTTTTTTCTGAACGAAATCCAATTTGCATTTGAACGAATACTAACTCCTTCCACCCTCTCTCAAGGAAACCTAATTCATATGTTGGCTTCTCACTCACTGAGATATTATTCCTACAGGTTAGGTTAGTTTTGAATTTTCCCCCCTGCAAGCTCTGGTTCTCCTTTTGTGGACAAGGTGAGACAGCTGGTCATGGTTCTAGAATCCAAAAAAAAAAACTACTATCTCCTCACATCTCGACATTCTCCATTCCAGTGAGAACGTGCCCAGTTTACATGCTCGCTCCTCCTAACGCAACTCTCCATTCCATCAATCATCCTAATCACTCTCTTCATCAATAACTGTGATTTCCTTTCTTTACTGTTGTGACCAGAACTATTACAGTATTCTGCATTCATTGACACCAATGCCACAGCAATAGGTTACTATTGAAAATCAACATTGAACTTTTAATAAATGCCCACATGTGAAATTCTTTACTCCCCAGGCAGTGTTGTGATAGGTTCAGTTTGCTGTCATTTGCCCACTCCCCACTCCCTGATTTTCCATTGTTCATTGAAGTCACGGGCTCCTCCTAGATGCTCTTCTCTTCATGTGAAGCATTTTGCACTTTTCAACAGCAAATTTCATCTGTCTAATCCTCCTGTGGTTTACCCCCCTCAGCTTTGCAGTCTACTATCATTACCTTTGTGCCACATACAAATTTGGAGCTGCAATATTGCGTCCACTTCTGGGCACCACACTTTGGAAAGAATGTCAAAGCCTCTTGGTGTGTGTTTTGAGTGGCTCTCAACAACTCCTGGCTCCGCTCCTGAATTCACACCAACTGCTGGGGCTGGATCCAGTGGCAGAAGTTGGTCAGCTAACCGCACCACCCGACATATGCCACTAGATGGAGCCTGGCCAATCTCAAAGTACTGTGCACTGAGGGGAGTTCTGAGCTGTAATTTTTGAAAAAAGAATTTAATTTGTACATTGTATTTTTTATATTTAGTGACGTATTTCATTTTTCAAGTTGTATCAGCTGGGAATACACATTGCTGCATGTATATGGTACAGTATTTCAACTTGTACATTGTTTTTTTGAGCCGGACTTGTTTGAAGGAGCCTAACTCTGGCTTTAACATTGAACCTATGATTCACTCAAAGTTGTGATTTTCAGGAACACATGTTACAGTAAAAGTTCTCACTTAGAGTTATGAAGATATTAAGTATGAAGTCACAAAACAGACCTCCTGTGGGACCCCACTCAGACTGATTACAATCCCGATATCATCACCCTCTGGCTTCTATCAGTCACCAACTGTGTCCAGTGTAACAAAAGCAAAAATAGCTGGAAAAACTCAGCAGGTCTGACAGCATCTGTGGAGAGGAACACAGTTCACATATGACTCTTCATCAGAACTAAAGAGAAATAGAAATGTGGTGAAATATAAGCTGGTTGAGGGGGGGTGGGGACAGGTGGATAGAGGGCCAGTGATAGGTGGAAGCAAAGGAGAGATTGCCAAAGATGTCACAGACAAAGGGGTGTTGACGGTGGTGATATTAGCTAAAGGATGTGCTAATGGTGACACTAAGGGTAGAAAGCAGCCTAGTGGGGGTGGGGGGGAGGGGTTCGAAATGGGCTAAAAAGTGGAGATAAAATAATGGATGGAAATAAGTTTTTAAAATAATGATAGAAATATGTGGGAAAAGAAAAAAATATATATAAGAATATATAATAATTATTAGAAAAAGGGATCAAAAAGCGGGTGAGGAGGGAGGAGAGAGTTCACGATCTGAAGTTGTTGAACTCAATATTCAGACCGGAAGGCTGTAAGGTGCCTAGTCGGAAGATGAGGTGTTGTTCCTCCAGTTTGCGTTGGGCTTCACTGGAACAATGCAGCAGGCCAAGGACAGACATGTGGGCAAGAGAGCAGGGTGGAGTGTTAAAATAGCAAGCGACAGGGAGGTTTGGGTGATGCTTGCGGACAGACCGAAGGTGTTCTGCAAAGCGGTCACCCAGTCTGCGTTTGGTCTCTCCAATGTAGAGGAAACCGCATTGGGAGCAACGAATGCAGTAGACTAAGTTGGGGGAAATGCAAGTGAAATGCTGCTTCACTTGAAAGGAGTGTTTGGGGCCTTGGACGGTGAGGAGACGGGAAGTAAAGGGGCAGGTGTTGCACCTTCTGCAGTTGCATGGGAAGGTGCCATGGGAGAGGGTTGAGGTGTAGGGAGTGATGGAGGAGTGGACCAGGGTGTCCCAGAGGGAACGGTCCCTGCGGAATGCCGCCAGAGGGGTGAAGGGAAGATGTGTTTGGTGGTGGCATCATGCTGGAGTTGGTGGAAATGGTGGAGGATGATCCTTTGAATGTGGAGGCTGTTGGGCTGATAAGTGAGGACAAGGGGGACCCTATCCTGTTTCTGGGAGGGAGGAGAAGGCGTGAGGGTGGATGCACGGGAGATGGGCAGGACACGGTTGAGGGCCCTGTCAACCACCGTGGGTGGAAAACCTCGGTTAAGGAAGAAGGAAGACGTCAGAGGAACTGTTTTGGCATCACCGGAACAGATGCGACGGAGGCGAAGGAACTGGGAGAATGGGATGGAGTCCTTACAGGAAGTGGGGTGTGAGGAGCTGTAGTCGAGGTAGCTGTGGGAGTCGGTAGGCTTGTAATGGATATTGGTGGACAGTCTATCACCAGAAATTGAGACAGAGAGGTCAAGGAAGGGAAGTTTCAGTGATTATAAATAATTAATAACAACAGCAGAAGGTGCAACAGCTGAATTGGAAAATTTTCTTCCAACCTCCACCCCTCCATCTCTGACACTTCCCTTCCCTTCCTTGACCTCTCTGTCTCAATTTCTGGTGATAGACTATCCATCAATTTTCATTACAAGCCTACTGACTCCCACAGCTACCTCGACTACAGCTCCTCACACCCCGCTTCCTGTAAGGACTCCATCCCATTCTCTCAGTTCCTTCGTCTCCGTCGGATCTGTTCTGATGATGCCACTTTCAAAAACTGTTCCTTTGACATGTCTTCCTTCTTCCTTAACCGAGGTTTTCCACCCACGGTGGTTGACAGGGCCCTCAACCGTGTCCGGCCCATCTCCCGCGCATCCGCCCTCACGCCTTCTCCTCCCTCCCAGAAACATGATAGGGTCCCCCTTGTCCTCACTTATCACCCCAACAGCCTCCACATTCAAAGGATCATCCTCCGCCATTTCCACCAACTCCAGCATGATGCCACCACCAAACACATCTTCCCTTCACCCTCCCTGATGGCATTCCGTAGGGGTCGTTCCCTCTGGGACACCCTGGTCCACTCCTCCATCACCCCCTACCCCTCAACACCCTCCCACGGCACCTTCCCATGCAACCGCAGAAGGTGTAACACCTGCCCCTTCACTTCCCCTCTCCTCACCGTCCAAGGGCCCAAACACTCCTTTCAAGTGAAGCAGCATTTCACCTGCACTTCCCTCAATTTAGTCTACTGCATTCATTGTTCCCAGTGCGGTTTCCTCTACATTAGAGAGACCAAACGCAGACTGGGTGACCGCTTTGCGGAACACCTTCGGTCTGTCTGCAAGCATGACCCAGACCTCCCTGTCGCTTGCCATTTCAACACACCACCCTGTTCTCATGCCCACATGTCCATCCTTGGTCTGCTGCAATGTTCCAGTGAAGCTCAACGCAAACTGGAGGAACAGCACCTCATCTTCCGACTAGGCACTTTACAGCCTTCCAGACTGAATACTGAGTTCAACAGCTTCAGTTCATGAACTCTCTCCTCCATCCTCACACCCTTTTTGATCCCCTTTTTTCTAATAAGTATTATTTTATTTTTATATATATTTTTCTTTTCCCACCTATTTCTATTGTTATTTTAAAAATGTATTTCCATCCATTGTTTTATCTCCACCTTTTAGCCCATTTCGATCCCTTCCCCCCCACCCCTCCCCCACTAGGGCTATCTTTACCTTGCTCATCCTGCTTTCTACCCTTAATGTCCCCATTAGCACATCCTTTAGCTAATATCACCACCGTCAACACCCCTTTGACCTTTTATTTATGACATCTTTGGCAATCTCTCCTTTGCTTCCACTTATCACTGGCCCTCTATCCAGCTCCACCTGTTCCCCCCCCCCCCCCCCCTCCTTAAACAGCTTATATTTCACCACATTTCTATTTCCCTTTAGTTCTGATGAAGAGTCATGCAGAGTCAAAACGTTAACTCTGTTTCTCTCTCCACAGAGGCTGTCAGACCTGCTGAGTTTTTCCAGCAATTTTTGTTTTTGTTTCAGATTTCCAGCATCCACAGCATTTTGCTTTTACCTGTGTCCAGTGTACAATGCTTCCACTGATTCCTGCTTTTTATTTTCAATTCCAGCCTTTCCAGAGGATCTGTATCAAAGACCTTCTTGAAACCTGATCAATTACCCACTGCCTTGCTCCTATACCCTCAGTGCCAATTAGATTGGCAACACCACCCTTCATTAAATCATATTCTTGATCTTTTCTGATTTTGTTTCTATGATCTTATCTTTAATAGAGTTTCTGTAATTTTATTCACAATGAGCATCAAACTCACGGATCTATCATTTGCTCAGCCACTTTTGCTACTCAATTTAATAACAAGAGTAACATCTGCATCTCTGCAGTCCCCTGGCTCCTCTCCAGTATTCAGTGAGTTCTGGATGGTTTGTGCAAGAGTTCCTGCAAATTCCCCTCTCATTTTCTTCAGGACCTTCATGCATCTTATCTGCTCCTGAGATTGATTCATTCTAAGCTTGGACTTTAAGCTGTCAGCTCTCTGTCATGATGTGAGTAGTGCCATCGTTGACCGCTGGGTCCTGGCTGACTTCCCGTCTCTGTTCCAGGGCGTTCAGAGATAGCAACAACTGCAGAGCATCAATGAAGCCTCCAGCAATTAGCAAGAGCCTACAGCAATGGTACAACTTTGTTATCCTAAATGTCTGGGTATAAATATAAAGTAAGTCAAGATTTTACAGCTATTTGTCTTTCTCCTTGGCATGGGGCTGATGTTGGTCCTTCCCTTGGTGCCCTTTGTAGTGATCGCTCATACAGCTGTGAGTCCTACTTGGTCAATTCAGAGGACATAATGGGCCGACTGTAGTGTGGGGCTGGAGTTGCATGTAGACCTTGATCAAGAGGAGGTCCTTCGCTCCCTTGAGCTTGTTCATCATTCAACCACATTATGGCTGATCTGCATCTTAACTCATCATCTGCCTTGGTACTGTAACCCTGACCAGTAAAGATCCATCAATCTCAGTTTTTTAAATTTTCAATGCCCCCCCCCCCCCCCACCCTCCAACAGCTTTTTGGGGGGGGGGGAAGAGTTCCAGATTTCCACTCCCCTTTGTGTGAAGAAGTGCTTCCTGACATCACCCCTGAACAGCCTGGCTCGAATCTTCAGTTTATTCTTCCTTTTCCTGGTCTCCCCACCAGAGGAAATAGTTTCTCTCTCTATCTGTCCTAAGTTAGGTGACAGTAAATAGTGTAGGAGCGAGCGGCAAGTTCCATAGGGACATAGGTCCATTCAGTCAGTGGGTAAAACTGAGGCAGACGGAGTTCAATGTGGTGAAAGTTTGAGGTCATCTAAAAAAAGATAGAGCAGAATATTTTCCAATTTGTGAGGGGCTAGAAACTTTAAGATAAGAGAGATTTAGAGATCCAAGTTCAGAAATTAGAAAAGGCTGGTGAATGATATAAAACGTGATGTGAAAAGTTAATGGCCTTTATCACTTATCACTGGCACTAGAATACAAAAGGGAGGAAGTGATGCTTTGTTGTGCAGAGCTCTCATCAGATCCCATCCAGAGTAACTGTGTTCAGTCTGGGCTCAGCACCTCAGGGAGGAAAGATTGACCTTGGAGTGTACATTACAGATTCGCCAGATGGACAAGAGCTAAAGGGTTAAATTATGTGGACAGGTTGCACAGACTATTCTTGTACTCCCTTGAATATAGTAGATTAAGGGAGGGTCTAATTAAGATGTTTAAGGGATTTCATGTTACCGGCCTTTTCTCATTTCTGAACTTGGATTGCTTGTCATGACTTCCACTTTAATAATTCAAGCCGGTTTTCTCTGACCAGATCATTTCTTGTCCAATACTCAGTCACACTGTTCCCAATAACAGGTTCTAATAACTAGGGCTGGTAAGTTTGCTTCTCTGGAGGACATTAGCGTTAATCCACCAAGTTTCCTGGTCATTTTGGTTCTGCTCAACTCTTTTTCTGAAGTTCTGTTCCAGTATCTTGCTGCTCATTATTTTCCTTTTTGATTCTTTCAGTTTCACGGTTGAGTGATTGTGGGAATTGGTGATCTGTGTCATGGCTGTAATCGAAGGAGTCGGTGATGAGGTGACCATACTCTTCGGCCTGGTTTTCATGGTGTTGGTGTTGGTCTTGGCTTGGGCCTCCACTCGCACTGTGGACCGAGGTGACCAGGAGCTGCGAACCACTGAAGATACCTCTGCACCCACCTCAGAGCAGCAGAATTCACCCTGCACCTCTTCCACCAACCGCTCACCAGATCAAGGGGAAACAATAGCCAACACAAGACGGGTGGAATGCAAAGCAGAGCAGATGGAGCAGAGTGAGGAGGAGGAACAGAGTGAGGACGAGGAGGAGGAGGAACAGGACGAGGAGGAGGAGGAACAGGACGAGGAGAAGGAGGAACAGAGCAAGGAGGTGGAGGTGGAGCAACAGAACGAGGAGGTGGAGAGGGAACAGCAGAGCAAGGAGGTGGAGAGAGAGCAGCAGAGTGACAAGGTGGAGGGAAAGCAGAGCGAAGAAGTGGAAAAGCAGGAGAGAGAGAAGAGGAACGAGTTGGAGGAAGAGTTACTAGCCAAACATGAGCCGTCAACCACAGAGAAAGTTGCTGAGGGGTTAGTTACAGATAATGTGCCTGAATTGGACACCTCACCACTTGATACTTTAGAGTTACGTCAGCGAGTGACCTCTGCTAGTGGCCGGGAAGAACTTGAGACTCTGTCCACAGATGACCAACGTCCTGACAGTGACTGTGCTGAGGACAGCTCCATGGTGCTGAGACTAAAGTTTTTGAATGACACTGAGAGAATAGCTCGGGTTAGACCCGAAGACACGATCGGACATATAAAGAGGTAAAAACCCCACTCAGCAGTGCTTTGATTCCGCAGCATAGCACTTCATGGATTTGTTCCATGAAACAGAGGATTTATAACTGTATTCTTAATCCAATATGTCTCTTGTTGTCAGTCACGCTTCCTCTCAGATAAGCAGATCAGATTAGGCTAGAGGTTACAAAAATAATAGAAGGACCAAACTTAAGGCTTTGTATCTGAATGCATGTAGCATTCAAAATAAAACAGATGAACTGAAGGTGTAAATAGAAACAAATAAGTACGATCTGATAGTCATTACAGAGACATGGCTGCAGAATGACATAGACTGGGACCTGAATATTGAAGGGTACATGACATTTAGGAAGGACATGAAGCTAGGAAAAGGTTAGGGGTGGCTCTGTTAATTTATGATGGTATTAGCACAATAGAGAGGGATGAACAAAGTTCAGGAAACTGGGATGTAGAAACGGTTTGGGTAGAGATGAGAAATAATAAAGACAAGAAGACACTTGTGGGAATAGTGTACAGGCCCCCTAACAGTGACCACACAGTTGGACAGGAAGAAACAATGGGTCCTAGCCAGAAAGGTACGGCGATAATCATAGGGATTTTCTATCTGCATATAGATTGGGAAAATCAGATGGGCAAAGGTAATCTAGATGAGGAATTCATAGAATGTTTTCAGGATAGATTCTTAAAACAACACATTCTGGTGCCAACCAGAGAACAGGCTACACTAGACCTGGTATTGTGCAATGAAATAGGACCTCATTAAGACCTCATAGTGAAGGTGCCCCGAGGTAGCAGGGATCATAATATGATTGAATTGTACTTTTAGTTTGAGGGAGAGAAGAATGGCTCTAAGACTAGTATTTTAAACTTAAGTAAGGTCAATTATGAGGGCATGAAAGCTCAGCTAGATAAATTGAATTGGCAAATGAGGTTAAGGGAAAGATCAATAGAGATGCAGTTGCAGACATTTAAGGGTACACAGAATGGATATATTCCAATGATAAAGAAAAATTCCAAAGACAGGATCCACCATTTGTGGTTAACCAAAAAATTAAAAACAGCATCAAACTTAAAGAAAAAGCATATAATTATGCAAAGATGGGTGGCAGGTCAGAAGATTGGACAGAATATAAAAAAAACAGCAAAGGATATCCAAAATATTAATAACAAGGGAAAAATTAGAGAATTAGTATAAGATAGCAGGAAATATAAAGACACAGTAAGAGTTTCTATAAATATTTTAAAAAGAAAAGAGTTAACAAAGTGAGCGTTGGCCCTATGGAAATTGAGTCTGGGGAATTAATGAAAAATAAAGAAAAGGAAGAAGAATTGAACAGGTACTTTGGACCAGTCCTCACTATAGATGATATGAGTAACATCCCAGAAATAGCTGTAAATCAGGAAATGGAAGAGAGGGAGGAACTCAAAAAAATTACAATCGCCGAGGAATTGACAATGAACAAATTGTTGGAACTGTGGGCTGACAAGTACCTGGGTCCTGATAGACATTGTCCAAGGGTCTTAAAAGAAGTGGCTAGTAGCATAGCTGATGAGTTGCTTTTAATTTTCCAAAATTCCCTTGGGGAAGGTGCCATTACATTGGAAAATAGCAAATGTAACTCGTTTATTCAAAAAGTGAGACAGAAAGCAGGAAACGATGGGCCAGTTAGCCTAACATCTGTCATAGGGAAAATGTTAAGCAATTATTAAAAATGTTATAGCAGGGCATGTGGAAAAAAATCTGGTTTTGTGAAAGGGAAATCATGTTAAACCAATTTATTGGAGTTTTTTGAGGAAGTATATGTGCTGTGAATAAAGAGGAACCATTGGATGTGCTGTACTTGGATTTCCAGATGGCTTTTAAGAAGGTACCACATCAAAGGTTATTGCAGAAAATAAAAGCTCTTGGTGTGGGGGGGTGCGAGGGTAACATGTTGGCATGGATAGAAGATTGGCTGGCTAGCAGGAGACAGTAGGTATAAATGGGTCGTTTTCTGGTTGGCAAGATGTAGCGAGTGGTGTCCCACAGGGATCAGTGCTGGGGCCTCAACTGTTTACAATTCATATGAATGATTTGGATGAAGGGACCAAAGGTATGGTTGCTAAATTTGCTGAAGACACAAATAGGTAGGAATGTAAGTTGTGAAGAGGATGTAAAGAGGTTGTAAAGGGATATCGATAGGTTAGGTGAGTGGGCAAATGGAGTTTGTGGGCAAATGTGAAATTGTCCATTTTGGCAGGAAGAATAAAGAAAGAAGCATATTATCTAAATGGTGAGAGATTGCAGTGCTCTGAAATGCAGAGGGAATCTGGGTGTCCTAGTGCATGAATCGCAAAAGGTTAGTATGCAGGTACAGCAGGTAATTAGGAAAGCTAATAGAAAGTTATCATTTATTGCAAGGGGAATTTAATATTAAAGTAGGGAGGTTATGCTTCAGTTATACAGGGCATTAGTGAAACCACATCTGGAATATTGTGTACAGTATTGGTCTCCTTATTTAAGGAATGATGTAAATGCGTTGGAAGCAGTTCAGAGAAGATTTAGTAGAATAATACCTGGAATAGGCAGCTTGCTTTATGAAGCAAGGTTGGACAGGCTAGGTTTGTACCTGCTGGAGTTTAAAAGAGTAAGAGGCAACTTGATTGAAACATTTATGATCCTGAAGGATCTTGACAGGGTGGACGTGGAGCGGGTGTTTCCTCTTGTGGGAGAATCTAGAATTAGGGGTCACTGATTAAAGATAAGGAGTTGCCCATTAAGACAGCGATGAGGAGAACATTTTTTTGAAGGTTGGGAATCTTCGGAACTGAATTCCTCAAAACGCGATGGAAGCAGTGTCTTTGAATATTTTTAAGGCGGAGCTAGATAGATTCTTTATAAGCAAGAGGGTGAAAGGTTATCGGGGATAGGTGGCAATGTGGGGTTCAGGTTACAATCAGATAGTGGTGGGCTCAAGGGGCAGAGTAGCCTACACCTCCTAATTCGCATGTTTGTTAGGTCTTGCTTGCTCTCCGCCTTATGCTCTCTCCATATATTTTTATTCATTGATGGGATGTAGCATTTATTGCCCATCCCTAGCTGCCCTTGAGAAGATGGTGGTGAGCTGCCTTCTTGAGCCGCTGCAGTCCATGTGGTGTAGGTACACCCACAGTGCTGCTAGGGAGGGAGTTCCAGGATTTTGACCCAGTGACAGTGAAGGAACGGCGATATGTTTCCAAGTCAGGATGGTGATTGGCTTTGGGGGAACTTCCAGGTGGTGGCATTCCCATATGTCTGCTGCCCTTGTCCTTTTAGATGTTAATGGTCATGAATTTGGAAAGTGCTGCCTAAGGAGCCTTGGTGAGTTGCTGCAGTGCATCTTGTAGATGGTACACACTGCTGCTACTGTGCATCAGTGGTGGAGGGAGTGAATATTTGTGGATGGGGTGCCAATCAAGTGGGTTGTTTTGTCCAAGTGTCCTTCTTGAGTGTTGTGGGAGCTGCACTCATCCAGACGAATGGAGAGTATTCCATCACACTCCTGACTTGTGCCTCATAGCTGGTGGACAGGCTTTGGGGAGTCAGGAGATGAGTTACTCGCTTCAGGATTCCTAGTCTCTTGTAGCCACAGTATTTATATGGCTAGTCCAGTTCAGTTTCTGGTCAACATCCCCAGGATGCCCAGTGATGGTAATGCCATTGAATGTCAAAGGCCGATGGTTAGATTCTCTCTTGTTGGAGGTGGTCATTGACTGGTACTTGGATGGCATGAATGTTACTTGCCACTTGATGTCAAGGGCAGTCACACTCACCTCAGCTCACCTCTGGAGTTCAGCTCTTTTGTCCATGTTTGAACCAAGACTGTAATGAGGTCAGGAGCTGAGTGGCCCTGCCGGAACCCAAACTGGGTGACAGTGAGCAGGTTATTGCTAAGCAAGTTAGCTTGGCTCAAAAATGGACAAAAGAGCTTAACTTCAGAGGTGAGGTGAGAGTGACTGCCCTTGACATCAAGGCAGCTTTTGACCGAGTGTGGCATCAAGGAGCCCTAGCAAAACTAGAGACAATGGGAATCTGGGGGAAAACTCTCCGCTGGTTGGAGTCACAAAGATGGTAGTGGTTGTTGGAGGTCAGTCATCTCAGCTCCAGGACATCACTGCAGGAGTTCCTCAGGGTAGTGTCCTAGACCCAACCATCTTCAGCTGCTTCATCAATGACCTTCCTTCCATCATAAGGTCAGAAGTGGGGATGTTCACTGATGTTTGCACAATGTTCAGCACCATTCACAACTCCTCAGATACTGAAGCAGTCCATGTCCAAATGCAGCAAGACCTGGACAATATCCAGGCTTGGGCTGACAAGTGGCAAGTAACATTCGTACCACACAAGTCCCAGGCAATGACCATCTCTAACAAGAGAGAATCTAACTATTGCCCCTTTATGTTCAATGGCATTACCATCACTGAATCCCCCAGTATCAAAATTCTGGGGGTTACCATTGACCAGAAACTGAACTGGACTAGCCATATAAATACTGTGGCTACAAGAGCAGATCAGAGGCTAGGAATCATGTGACAAGTAACTCACCTCCTGACTCCCCAAAGCTTGTCCACCAACTACAAGGCACAAGTCAGGAGTGTGATGGAATACTCCCCACTTGCCTGGATGAGTGCAGCTCCCACAACATTGAAGAAGCTGGACACCATCCAGGACAAAGCAGCCCACTTGATTGGCACCATTCACTACATTCACTCCATCCACTACCGACACACAGTAGCAGCACTGTGTACCATCTACAAGATACACTTCAGGAATTCACTAAGGCTCCTTAGACAGCACCTTCCAAACCCATGACCACTGCCATCTAGAAGGACAAGGGCAGCAGATAGATGGGAACACCACCACCTGGAAGTTTCCCTCCAAGTCACTCACCATCCTGACTTGGAAATATTTCGCCGTTCTTTTGCTGTCACTGGGTCAAAATCCTAGAACTCCCTTCCTAACAGCACTGTGGGTGTACCTACACCACCTGGACTGCAGCGGTTCAAGAAGGCAGCTCACACCAGCTTCTCAAGGGCAATTAGGGATGGGTAATAAACTCTGGCGCAGCCAGCAACGCCCACATCTCATGAATGAATTTTTTTTTTTTAAAGTGCTGCTCGATAGCATTGTTAAGGACCACTTCCGTCACTTTACTGATGATGGAGAGTAGACTGGGTTGGTAATTGGCCGGGTTGGATTTGCCCTGCTTATTCTATGCAGGACATACCTGGGTAATTTTCCACATAGCCGGGTAGATGCCAGTGTTGTAGCTGTATTGGAACAGCTTGGCTAGGGGCGCGGCAAGTTCTGGAGCACAAGTCTTCAGTACTATTGCCGGAATGTTGTCACAGTCCATCGCCTTTGCAGTATCCAATGCCTCCAGCCTTTTCTTGATATCATGCAGAGTGAATCAAATTGGTTGAATACTAGCATCTGTGATGCTGGGAACCTCTGGAGGAGGCTGAGATGGATCATCCACTCGGTACTTCTGGCTGAAAATTGTTGTGAATACTTCAGCCTTATCTTTTGCACTGCTGTGCTGGACTCCCCCATCATTGAGGATAGGGATATTTGTGGAGCTTTCTGCTGAGTGAATTTTGAATGGTGTTGGACAATTAAACAACAGGAGGTGGCAAGACTGCAGAGTTTAGATCTGATCCGTTGGCTGTGGAATCGCTATCACTTGCTGCTTTTGCTGTTTTGCACATTAGTATTCCTGTGTTGTAGTTTCACCAGGTTGACACCTCATTTTTAGGTATGCCTGGTGCTGCTCCTGGCATGCCCTCCTGCACTCTTCATTGAACCAGAGCCGGTCACCAGGCTTGGTGGTAATGGTGGAGTGGGAGGGATATGCAGTGCCATGAGGTTACAGATTGTGGTTCAGTACAATTGCTTGTTCCCTCACCACCTGGCACAGACCCAGTCTAGCAGCTATGTCCTTTAGGACTTGGCCAGCTCGGTCAGTAGTGGTGCTACCGAGCCACTCTTGGTGATGGATGTTGAAGTCCCTCACCGAGTACATTCTGCACCTTTGCCACCCTCAGTGTTTCCGCCAAGTGGTGTTCAACATGGAGGAGCACTGATTCATCAGCTGAGGGAGGGCGGTACATGGTAATCAGCAGGAGGTTTCCTTTCCCCTGTTTGATCTGATGCTATGAGACTCCATGGGGTACGGAGTCGATGTTGAGGACTCCCAGGGCAACTCCCTCCCAACTGTATACCACTGTGCCCCCACCTCTGCTGGGTCTGTCCTGCCTTTGGAAGAGGACATACCCAGGCATGGTGATGGTGGTGTCTGGGACATTATCTGTAAGATATGACTCTGGGAGTGTGAGCTCTCCCAATTGTGGCCCCAGCCCCCAGATGTTAGTAAGGAGGACTCTGTAGGGTCGACAGGGCTGAGATTGTCATTGTCTTTTCCGGTGCCAGGGTTGACGCTGGATGTGCTCTCCGGTTTCATTCCTTTTTTATGACTTTGTAGCGGTTTAATACAACTGAGTGTCTGGCTTGGCCATTTCAGAGGGTATTTAAGAGTCAATCACGTTGCTGTGGGTCTGGAGTCACGTGTAGGTCAGACCAGGTGAGGATGACAGATTTCCTTCCCTAAAGGACATTAGTGATCCAGATGGGTTTTCATGACAATTGAAAATGGTTTTGTGGTTAGACTTTTAATTCCAGATTTTTATTGAATTCACATTTCACCATCTGCCTGGGTCCCCAGAATATTACCCACAGTCTCTGGATCACTGGTCCAGTGACAATACCACAAGACCACTGTGGATGCTGGAAATCTGAAACAAAAACAGAAAATGCTGGAAAAACTCAGCAGATCCAGCAGCCTCTGTGGAGAGACAAACAGAGATAACGTTTCGAGTCCGTATGACTCTCCTTCAGTGAAGAAGGGTCGTACGGACTCGAAACCTCAACTCTGTTTCTCTCTCCACAGAGGCTGCTGGATCTGCTGAGTTTTCCCAGCATTTTCTGTTTTTGATCCACTACACTACCTCCCCGTGCTCTCTCTCTCCCTCTCTTCATCTTGGCTCTCTCCCTCTTTCCATCTTCTCTTTCTCCGCCTCTCTCCACCCTCTGTTTTGCTCCCTCCCCCTCTCCGCCTTGCGCTCTGTCTCCCCCTCTCCGCCTTGCGCTCTGTCTCCCCCTCTCCGCCTTGCGCTCTCTCTCCCCCTCTCCGCCTTGCGCTCCCTCCCCCTCTCCGCCTTGCGCTCCCTCCCCCTCTCCGCCTTGCGCTCCCTCCCCCTCTCCGCCTTGCGCTCCCTCCCCCTCTCCGCCTTGCGCTCCCTCTCCCCCTCTCCGCCTTGCGCTCTCTCTCCCCCTCTCCGCCTTGCGCTCTCTCTCCCCCTCTCCGCCTTGCGCTCTCTCTCCCCATCTCCGCCTTGCGCTCTCTCTCCCCCTCTCCGCCTTGCGCTCTCTCTCCCCCTCTCCGCCTTGTTCTCTCTCTCCCCCTCTCCGCCTTGCGCTCTCTCTCCCCTCTCCGCCTTGCGCTCTCTCTCCCCCTCTCCGCCTTGCGCTCTCTCTCCCCCTCTCCGCCTTGCGCTCTCTCTCCCCCTCTCCGCCTTGCTCTCTCCCCCTCTCCGCCTTGCTCTCTCCCCCTCTCCGCCTTGTGCTCTCTCTCCCCCTCTCCGCCTTGTGCTCTCTCTCCCCCTCTCCGCCTTGTGCTCTCTCTCCCCCTCTCCGCCTTGTGCTCTCTCTCCCCCTCTCCGCCTTGCGCTCTCTCTCCCCCTCTCCGCCTTGCTCTCTCCTCCTCTCCGCCTTGCGCTCTCTCTCCCCCTCTCCGCCTTGCGCTCTCTTCCCCTCTCTGCCTTGCGCTTTCCCCCGCTCCCTCCCCGCCCCCTTGCCCTCCCTCGCATCCCCTCTCCCCCAGTCCACCTCACTATCTTGCACATTCTCCCTGCTTTTCCTCTCTGCCTTCTGCCGCTATGGCCAGTATATCCTTCCTTATGTAAGGATGCCAAGACTGTACACAATACTCCATGTGCAGTCTCACAAAGGCTCTGTACAAGTGCAGCAAGACCACCTTACTACTGTACTCAAATCCTCAGAGTAAAGGTAACATTTCATTAGCCTTCCTAATTTCTTGCTGCACCTGCATGTTAGCTCTCAGTGATTTGTGAACAAGGACACCCATGTCCCTTCACACATCTACACTTTCTAATCTCTTACCATTTAGGAAAGACTCTGCCTTTCTGTTTTTCTTACCAAAGTTGATAACTTCACATTTTTCCACATTATATTTCATCTGCCTTGTTCTTGCCCACTCAGTCTGTCAAATCCCCTGGAAGCCTCTTTGCATTTTCTTCACAACACTCATTCCCATCTAGTTTTGTGTCATTAGCAAACTTGGAAAGATTACATTTGATCCCCACGTCGAAATCATTGATATAGATTGTGACCAACTGGGCCCTAAGTACCAATTATTGCAGTACCCCATTAGTAACGGACTGCCATCCTGAGAATGACCCGTTTATTCCTACTCTCTCTTTTCTGTCAGTTAGCCAATTCTCAGTCAATGCCAGTCTAATACCCCCAGTCCCATGTGCTCTAATTTTGTTTACTAACCTCCTGTGGGGGACCTTATCGAAAGCCTTCTAAAAATCCAAATACACGACATCCACTGGTTTTGCTGATAACATCCTCAAAAGACTCCAACAGGTTTGTTAAACATGGTTTCCCTTCCATAAATCCACATTGATTCTGCCTAATCAAATCATTATTTTCTAAGTGTACAGTTATCACATTATTTAGAATAGATTCCAGCATTTTCCCTACCACTGAGGTCAGGTTAACAGGTCCGCAGTTCCCCATTTTCTCTCTCCCTCCTTTCTTAAACATTGGGGTTACATTTGCTACCTTCCAATCTGCAGGAAGCGTTCCAGATCCTATAGAATTTTGGAAGATGACCACCAAGGCATCTACTATCGCTACAGCCAGCTCTTTCAACACCCTGGGATGAAGATCTTCAAGTCCAGGGGATTTATCAATGTTCATCTCCATTAATTTCGGTGGTGTTACTTTTTTTTTCACAATGCTAACTTTGTTTAGTTATTCATTTCTGCAAGTCCCTTGGTGTTCTCGTATTTCTGGGAGGTTTTTTGTATCTTCCTCCGTGAAAACAGATACCAAGTATTTGTTTAGTTTTTCTGCCATTTCCTTATTCTCCATTATAAATTCTTCTGACTCTTTCAGTAATGGACCCACATTTGTCTTTGCTTAACTTTTCCATTTTATGTACCTGTAGAGCTTTTACATGTTTTTCTGTTTCTCGCTAATTTAGTATTTTATTATCCCTTTATCAGTTTTTTGTCCTCCTTTGCTGAATTCTAAAATGGTCCCAAGCTTCAGGCTTACTACGGTTTTTGGTAACTTTATAAGTTTCTTCCTGTGGTCTAATACAATCTTTAACTGTTGTTAGCCATGGTTGACTCACTTTTCCTGTTGGGATTTTGTGCCTTAAAGGAATGTATATTTGATGTAAACGGGCACTCTCTCGCTCTCTCTTTCTCTCTCAGCCTGTCTACCCCCCTCTATTTCTCAGCCTCCTATTCCAGTTACCTTTCTGAGGTTGGTCTCCGACCATTTCATTGAAGCTGAACACTAATTTTAAGGACAAAGTTTCCTCTCTGCTGGACACTCCCAGCCTCCTGAACTGAAGACTGACTTCTGGATCTTTGCACCTTAGCCACACATACTACATCTCCATCCCACTAGGGTCACTTGGTAATTGGGGGTGGATCTTGAGGGGTGGTGGGGTCAGTATGTGAGGTTGGGGACACTGCCAGTGCCCCGATGTCCTCTTCCATTCCCCCTTTCTTTATAAATTGATTCAGATGCTTGTTTACCTCTCACACTCTGTTTTGGGGTCTCTATCCCCAACTATCCTCTCCTGTCCCAGGGTCTGACGGGCATGTACTTCCAGTTTTCATTTTCCATTCTGTGTAGCAAGAGCGCACTTGTTGGCAGCTGGTGGATGTCCAGCTTGTCAATTGGTCTCATGGATTCAAATCAGCTATGTTTTCCATTTCTTTCCACGTTTGTGAGTTCCCCTCGCGGGTCTGGGAGGGGGAAGGGGCCTGTATCTTTTTCTGATCTCCGCTGTTTGTGCCTTATTTTTGCCACATGTAAATTTTTTGTGCATGCGCATTCTGTGCGTCGTATGGCTTTGTATATGCGTGTTTCATATGACCTGCACAGAAGGAGTCAGCCCATTATGTATGTGCCTCTCATTTCTGCTATATCTGTGTATCCTTCCTTCCCCTCTCTCCGACTTGCCAGTGAAGACACGCTTGGGTTCAGCATTGATACCAGGCATGTTGAAATGATCTCCCAACATTGATTGTCCCAGTTCGGAATGCTCAATTGCTGCTCCACGACTGAAATCCAGTGCGAATCAATCCTCAGTACAGGAGGAACCCAACATGTGTGCATGTAAAAATAAACACTAGGCTGCTTCTAGTTGGTGCTGCCTCTCAGCCTCACTGATTATCTTTTCGTGCTTGTTAATTTGTTTGTTCCCCCCTCTCCTTGCCCCTCAGGACCCATTTCCCCCATCAGGAGCACCAGATCCGGCTGATCTACCAGGGGCAGCTGCTAGGAGACGACACGCGGACCCTCTCCTCGCTTCACCTCGTCGACAACTGCGTTGTTCATTGCCACGTCTCGCAGAATGCCACTCCTCAGTCCCCCGCAGGGAGTCATGCAGCTGAGAACACCGAGACCACCCTCAACATCGGCAGCCTCATGCTGCCCGTCTTCTTCCTCATGCTTTCGGTGCTCTGGTATTACCAGCTCAACTACAGGCAGTTCTTCACTACCCCCGCCACCATCTCGCTTGTCGGCATCACCATTCTGTTCAGCTTTGTGGCTTTTGGGGCTTACAGGCGGTGAGGTTCCAGCCACCGCCAGACTAAGAACCAGTTGTGAGGGACAGCAGGCTTGGGACTGAAACTCTGCTTTTTATCAATTAAACTCAAATAATTTGGAGGTTGTGACAATTATTATATCACTGATGTAATCTCCCCTTTGTGACAGAGCTGTGTTTTAGTACGATGACCAATTTTCACCTCGAAAACTCTCTGCACCTTGTGGCTGGAGTCTGGACATTTTTCTGACTCCCCATGGCCTTTCCATCAAGAAAGTGGGGGCAGTGGAACGTGTACCCCAGCTGCCCTCTCAATACGGGTCCTCCAAGAACGAAAGGGAAGATGAGTAGCAGCTTCTATCTCAGCTAACGTTTCCTGATGGTGGAGGAACTAGTTTTACAATTACAGTCAAGGTTGTCCACTTACAACTAGAATTTTAGAGCTTATAGGAGGCCATTCGGCCCATTATATCTCTGCCAGCTCTTTCGGGTAATCCCAAAAAAATTTCCCAATCTGTCCACTTAGCTTTGTATGGCTGCGTTTGTGTGTGGAGTGAACATAGGAACAGGAGGAGGCTGTTTAGTCCTGCAAGCCTATTCTGCCATTCAATAAAATCAAGACTGATCTTAACTCCAAATACCTACTTTGCCCTATAATAGCTTTAGTCAACAAAGATCTATAAAGCAGATTTAAAATAACAATGGATCTTGCATCAACCTCATTTGTAGCAGAATTCCTAGTTTAGGTCCTCAGTCCTACATCTTATGTTCTGGTTGTCTCCTCATTCTAAACTCCCAAACTAGTGGAAATAGTTTCTCTCTCTCTCCCTTATCTGTTCCTCTCAATATTTTGAAACCTTACATCAACCCCTTAACCTAAATGCCAGGGTTTAGTTTGTGTAACCTTTGTAAATTTAACCCTTGCAGTCCAGGTGTCATTCTGGTAAATGTACACCACAATTTCTCGAAGACCAATATATCCTTCCTAATGTGTGGTGCCCAGAACTGCTCTCAATACTCCTTGTATGAACAGGGCTTTGTATAGCTGTAACATGACTTTGACCATGGCTTTTCACCATTTAGAAAATACTCTTCTATTCTTTTCAGGACCTTATATTTGCTTGTAATGAACTCTATTTGCCACAGTTTTACCCATTCACTTAGTCTTATCAAAGTTTCTTTGTAATTTTACGCTTCCATTTACATTGCTTACAAAGCTGCCTCTATTTGGATTTGTGGCTTTCCATCCCATCAAAGTAGTGAATAAATAAGATAAATAGTTGAGGCCTAAGACAGATCCCTGTGAAACACCGTCAGCCACGTGCTGCCAATTAGAGGACCTGCCCATTATCCCCATTCTGTCTCCTGCCTCTTGGGTCGATTCCTCAAATCTCAGTTAACAGTCTCTCATGAGGGTCCTTATCAAATGATTTTTGTAAGTCCCTATTCATAAACATCCATTACTCTTGTCAACTACCTGAGGCGATTCATCAGCTCCCTATAAATCCATGCTGGTGAATGAGGGGGTGGAAGGTCTGAAGGAAAAATAGCATAAATTTGTTCGGCAGGTCAACAAGAGGTTTCTTTTTTGGGATGGGAGGCCTCAAGTCTCCAAAGCTGTTCCTAAACTACATCCTGACTCGGAAGACTGTGGCTCCACTTTCGCCCCACACTCATCAACGTTCAGATCCTGCAAGAGAATTTGGTTCATATAACATGAGTGCCAGAGGATGTCAACTTGCTCATTGATCCACAGGTTACATGTCATTTTCCAAAATCTATATTTTTACTGAGAAGAGTGGCAGGAGGTGAAAAAGGTTTGTAGTGCTGTCTTTCAGGTGATATTTTAAATCGAGACCCTGGTCTACCTTCTCATCAGATTGAAGAGATGCTGTGGCAATACTTGAAGAGAAGCGGAAAACATTCCCCCTCAAATAACATCGCCAGAACAGATTAACTGGTAATTATCACTGGGATCTTCCTGTGCCTAAGTTCACCACAATGTTTGTTTAGAAAATATGCACGGGGAACTAGGGGTGCAAAGAGTGTGAACAGTAGAACGATCAGAAGGGAAAGCTAAATCAGGAGGAATGCTGATAATGGAGGCAAGGGTAGCAGAGGGACGTGAAAAGGGAGCAGAAAACCTGGGAGTTTGAATAATTGGTACAAGTGCATGTAAAGTGTGCAGGAAGAGAGGAAGCGGGGATTCATGTGCATAGATATTTGGAGATGCCAGGATGGAATGAGAGAATGGTTAGCAAGGCAGATGGGATCTTCAGCTTTGTAAGTAGAGTCATTGAGTACAAAAGCAGGGAAGTTTTGCTGAACCTTTATAAAATTCTGGTTAGGCCACAACTAGAGAATCGTGTCCAGTTCCAGTCACTACAGGAATGAAGTAAGAGTCCTTGAGAGGGTGCAGAGGAGATTTACCAGAATGATTCCAGGGATGAGGGATTTTACCTACAAGGTTAGGTTGGAGAAATTCAGGTTTCTTTTCTTGGAGCAAAGGAGGTTGATGGGAAATTTATTGGAGGTGTATTAATTTATGGCAGGTTTAGGCAAGGTCAATAAAAAAAAGCTGTTCCCATTGGCTGATGGTACAATAACTAGGGGACACAGATTTAGGCTTTCAACTAGAGATGTAGGGTGGCCCTCCTCAGTACCGAACCTCTGACAGTGCAGCACACCCTCAGTGCTGGCAGCGCAGCGTTACCCCAGTACGGACCCTCCAACAGTGCAGCTCTCCCTCAGTACTCACCCTCCAACAGTGCACTGCTCCTTCGGTACTCACCTTCCGACAGTGCAGCACTCCCTCAGTGCTGGCAGCACAGCGTTACCTCAGTAGTGACCCTCCGACAGGGTAGCTCTCAGTACTCACCCTCCGACAGTGCAGTGCTCCCTCAGTGCTGACCCTCCAACAGTGCGGCGCTGCCTCAGTGCTGACCCTCCAACAGTGCGGTGCTGCCTCAGTACTGACATATGTACAAACGTACAAATTAGGAGCAGGAGTAGGCCACTCAGCCCCTCGAGCATGCTCCGTCATTCAATAAGATCATGACTGATCTGACTGTAACCTCAACACCATGTTCCTGCCTACCCCTAATATCCTTTCATCCTCTCGTTAATCAAGAATCTATCCAGCTCTGCCTTAAAAATATTCGAAGACTCTGCTTCCACTGCCTTTTGAGGAAGAGAGTTCCAAAGGCTCACTATCCTCTGAAAGAAAAAATGTCACCTCATCTCTGTCTTAAAGGAATGACCCATTTTTTAAAACAGTGACGTCCCCAATTCTCGATTCTCCCACAAGTGTAAACAGCTTCTCCACATCCATCCTGTCAAAATCCTCCAACAGTGTGGCATGACCTCAGTGCTGACCCTCTGACAGTGTAGCACTCCAACAGTATTGACCCTCCGACAGTACTGACCCTCCAACAGTGCCGACGCTCCCTCAGTGCTGACCCCCCCTACAGTGCGGTGCTGCCTCAGTGCTGCTGACCCCCCCCCCCCCCCGCAGTGTGGCACTCCCTCAGTGCTGCTCTGCCGACAGTGCGGCACTCCCTCAGTACTGATGCTCTGACAGCGTGGCACTCCCTCAGTACTGACCCTCCTACAGTGCGGCACTGCCTCGGTGCTGATCCCTCAATAGTGCGGAACTCGCTCAATGCTGACTTTCCAACAGTGTGGCACTCCCTCAGTGTTGACCTTCCGACAGTGCAGCACTCCCTCAATAAAGACCCTCCGACTCTGACAGTACAGCACCCCCTCAGTGCTGATCCTTTGACAGTGCGACATTCCCTCAGTCCTGACCTTCCTACAGTGCGGTGCTCCCTCAGTGCTGACCTCCCAGCAGTGCAGCGCTCCCTCCACTCGGACAGTGCAGCGCTCCCTCCTCTCGGACAGTACAGCACTCCCTCCACTCGGACAGTGCAGCGCTCCCTCCACTCGGACAGTGCAGCGCTCCCTCCACTCGGACAGTGCAGCATTCTGTTATAACATGGCAGATGATATGTGCCAGGCTGACCGAATTCACAAGGGAAACTTAGTCGTGGTATCACAACAGTTTTGCAAGTTGTGTTTTTTTTTACAAGATGTGTGCACTGAATTCAGAAGTAATGAGTCCACCAAGACCTTTAGAGAATTTAAACATTAAACTAAAATATTTATTAACATAATGAAAGATTTCAAGCACATACATTAGACTACAATTAATTAACACTATAACTCCTAAAATCCCTAATTAACCTGACTCCCAGTTACATGCCACCTTTAAAGCAACAGTGCAAATTAGATTTTAGATTTAAAGCAAAACCAGCACGTTAACACAATACCCACTTATGGCTTCCCCAACTTCAGTCACTTTACATAGTAGACTTATGCACAAATGGCTGGAGGCTTCTTGAAAACTGTTTCACACACTCCTGTTAGAATTTACATGACCCTCACCTCACATAGCCTTTCATTCTCCTTTATATATGTTTCTCTCTTTTAATATGTAAATTCTATTGTTCCATATGTCTTTGAAATTGCATCTTCCTCATAATATAAAAACTTTCATGTTGCCAATAATGTCAGTAACCTTCAGGAAAAATAAACACACTCCTTAGTCTTGCTTATCTGGCTAGTTGTAAACAGACTATTATCCCTTTGAAATCCAACAATCCCTTCATTTATCTAAAAAAATACAAATTCCCTTCACACCTCACGTGCTAAGCTGGCATCTGTGTTTACTTCCATTGCTAACTTTTCCCTCCGGAAATCAAATTTTTTCATTTCCAATTCTTTTTCCTTTTTGTTTGCCTCCAATTCAAGTTTCCTCAGTTCCTTTGCTTGTTCAAATTCAAGTTGCTTCATTTCTAACTGAAGTCTCACTACCTCCAGCTGTGACTCACTAGTGTCAGGTATTACTTCCAACTTTAAATGCTGTGCTATCACTTCAACTATGTCTGCTATCTTTGCCCCTACAGGTAACCTCAACTGCAACTTATCTGCCAACTCTGTTCATTTACCCTTATATACTTTTGTAACCCTGGGTTATATCTTCTACTTCCAAAAGGGTTTAGCCATTGATACAACCAATTTTGCAGTCTCACCGCTTTAAAAAAAATCACACCAACTACAGAACTGAAAGTGCTTCTTGTACTTGTAATCTTAAGATTCACCAACTCCAAATCAATCAAGCAATATCAAATATATCCTGGATAAGCCCTCAATTTTGTTATGGAACAGCCGATGGTAAATGCTGAGCTGCTCAAAGGGAAACTTGAAACAACTGCCACAACTGTTTTGCAAGTTGTATATTTCGAGTTTCGTGTCTTGAATTCAGTGGTAATACCGCTGAGTCTTATAGTTTCTTACAAAACTAAATTAAACCTTTATTAATAAAAAATGATGTTAAGCACATATAGGTTTACAAACTACTACTGTGATAGCTGCTAGCTCTCCTCATTAATCTAACTCCCAGTTACACCTCCATTAAGGCAACAGTAAAACAGATTTAAACAGACCCAGGCAAAGTAACACATTACCCTGAACACTCACATTCAAAGTGAGATTTCTTAACTTCAGTTCTTTGTAGACAGCAGCTTGAGGCTTAGATGATGGAGGCTTTTCACACTTCTGTTAGATCTTAAAATGCCTTCCCTTACACACAACCTTCTCTCCTTTATATATATTTTCCCCATTGAATGCAAATTCCCATTTTTTTTCACTATGTCTGAGACTTTACCTCTCTAATAATAAAAATCTATCATAGTACTAATTTTACCAGTTATCTTTGAGAAAAACCACATGCACACACACACTGTTTCTTAACAACTTCTGGCTAGGTGTAACATTTCATCACCTCTCTTGAATTCAAGCCATTCTGGTTTATTGAAAAATGCAAATGTTCCCTTTACACCTCACATGGTAAAATTCCAGCCACGTTTACCTATCTAACATTTCAAACCTAGCTTCTTTCCTTGATACATCAAAGCCTTCAGACCAACTGTCTCTAATTCAATTAACTCCTCCCCACCCCCCCCCCCCCCACACACAATTTCTACTTTACAATAAATTCCAATAACATTATGAAAATTATTATATCTTCTTGACACTTGTGACTCACTAGTTTCAGGTATCCCTTCCAACTGCACATGCTATGCTATCACTTCAACTATATTCAAGTTGGTGGTAGAGGCAGAAACTCTAAACCCTCTTAAAAAGTACCTGGATCTGCAACCTTAAGTGCTGTAAGCTGCAGGGCTATGGGCTGGGTGCAGGAAGATGGGATTAGAAAGGGTACCTGGGTGTCCTTGGGCTGGCATGGACAAGATGGGCTAAATGGCCTCCTTCTGTGCTGTAACTTTTCTATGGTTCTATATCTGCTTTCTTTGTCCCTACAGATAACCTCAACTGGAACTTATCCGCCAATTCTGTTAACTTACCTTTAGATACTTTTTGCAACCCCAGAGTTATATCTTCTACTTCCAAAAAACTTTTTAGCCATGGATACAGCCATTTTTGCAATCTCATCCCTTTAAAATCCCTCACACCAAATCCTCAATTCTTCTCATACTCGTAGCTTCAAGATTCACCAACTCCAAATCAATCAAGGGGTTTCAAATTGATAAAAACAAAAGAACTGCGGATGCGGGAAATCCAAAACAAAAACAGAATTACCTGGAAAAACTCAGCAGGTCTGGCAGCATCTGCGGAGGTTCTGTTGAAGGGTCATGAGGACTCGAAACTTCAACTCTTTTCTTCTCCGCCGATGCTGCCAGACCTGCTGACTTTTTACAGGGTAATTCTGTTTTTGTTAAGGGGTTTCAAATGTCCCGCAAAGAGCCCCCAATTTTGTTATGACCACCTGGTGTGCGCCAGGTGGACCAAATCCAGAAGGGAAACTTGGCCGCGCTATCACAACAGTTTTGCAATTTGTATTTTTTTTAACGAGACGTGTGCACCGAATTCAGAAGTAATGAGTCCACCAAGGCCTTTTGGGCAGAATCTTCTGGTTGATGTGTGGGTGGTGGAGCCTGCACATCAGCACTTAAAATATCGCGTGAGTTTCCCGACATCAGCGCGTGACATCGCAATATTTCGGTCAGTGGGCGCGCAGAGCAGTGGGACACACGCCCGCCATTAACTAAGGCCCTTAACTTGCCAATTGTTGAGGATTTTGAGGGGCCCGTGTGAACTTCGGCTTGGCGCACAGGCCCAATGGGCAGGCGGGTAGGAGATTTTTTATTAAAACCCATGCACTGGCGGGAGATGTGGACTCAAGGGGAATGTTCATGTTTTTCATGAAGTATTTAATGCAGAAAGTGTTTTAAACTTTGCCTGTGTGATTGTTAGCAGTTCCTATTGATTTCCAAGAGCTTTCTCTGTACTTTGAAACCAGTCTGCAGACAGGAATCTTTATCGGGCTGCAGCTTTCCTGAGGCCTCCATTTAGCCTGGGTATGGGTTCTGACATCTCCACTGGAGGCAGCTCCTCTGAGGAGGGAGGGAGGGATAGAATAAGGAGGAGGCCAGGAGTGGACAATCAGCCTCCAGGGGAGCCACCTTTGGGAGGACAGGCACAGGCACAAGGGGCGCAGGGTCAAGAGGTTGTCCAAGGTGGAAGGGGCTGCAGAAGATGCCACTATCCTGCTGCCAGGGTTTACAGGCAGCAAAGCAGATACCTCAATATGACTGAGATGCAGAGTCGAAGGAGGCTCCGACTGTCAAGAGAAACAGTCAACTATATCTGTCAGATGATTGGGCCTGAGATCTCCCCCTAACTGTGTGGGTGGACACCCCATGCCAGTGGTTCTGAAGCTCACAGTTGCCCTCAACTTCTACGCCTCTGGCTCCTTCCAGGGCTCGGTGGGTGATCTTTGTGGTGTCTCCCAATCAGCTCTCCACACTTGTGTCAAGCAGGTTACAGACGCTCTGTTCAGACGGGCATTGACCTTCATCCACTTCCACTGGGACCAGGCAAGTCAGACACAGTGAGCCAGAGGCTTCACGGCCATTGCTGGCTTCCCCCGTGTCCAGGGTGCTATAGACTGTACACATGTGGCCATCAAGGCGCCAGCAGGTGAGCCCAGTGCCTTCACCAACAGGAAGGGCTCCCACTCCATGAACGTGCAGATAGTGTGTGACCACAGGATGCTGATTCTACAAGTCTGTGCAAGGTACCCAGGCAGCTCCCACAACACCTACATCCTCAGACACTCCCAGGTGCCGGGGCTCTTCAGTGCTCCAGCCCGGCTGGATGGATGGCTGCTGGGTGACAAGGGCTATCCCCTCAGAAGGTGGCTCATGTCACCTCTCCACCATCCAAGAACAGAAGCTGAGCAGCGGTACAATAGGAGCCACGGCTCCACAAGGGCTGTGGTGGAGAGAGCCATCGGTCTTCTCAAGATGCGCTTCCGATGCCTGGACCGTTCAGGGGGCGCACTCCAGTACCCCCTAGATCACGTCTCTGTGATAGTGGTATCATGCTGCGCTCTCCACAATCTTGCTCTGGAAAGGGGGGGACACAGTTGATGATGAAGACCTTGACACCCTGGATGCGGCTGCACATGATGAATCCAGCAGTGACTCAGAGGATGAGGAAGCACAGGGCGATGATGAGGGGCAGCACGCTGACCCGCTACTACACCAAGGAGGCAGGGACATCCGGGACAATTTAATCTAACGACCCTTCAGCTAGCTCCACACACATGGATCAGCAGGACCAGCATTGCCTGGCGCTTCCACACGTGGAACTCGGGTGCTACATCTTCCACCTCATCAGCTGCAACTAAGGACTGAGTACAGAAACTTCAATGTCCACTCAAACACTCATGAGATGTCTGTGAAACATACAAATGCAGCACAAAAGAAACACCCTCAGCCCTGGTCAGAAAAGTGGACTTTATTCCATCTAAAATAAACGACAAATGTTGCTCTGACGTACATAATTATATTTTCCCTAATCTAGGGCCAACACAAAATCACCAGTGACATACCCTGGAGTGCCTAACGTGCCTTATGTTTACGTTTGTGGGTGCTACGTCTAGGTTCTGCCCCATCGCTCGGAGTGGTTTGTGAGACAGCCTGACTCTGCTGTCCTGTTGGCCTCGATGACCTTGGCGGGCGTCCTCTGGCCTGTGAAGCCTATGATGGCCCAACCTGGGAGGGAGTGGCCAGTTCCAGAACTGGCACCTCCCCAGTTGTCGCAGCCTCAACGGATGTAACGTTGACTGGCAGAGGGGCGGAGGAGCTGCTGCCCTCATCCGGAGCGCCCTGAGAGGAGCTCGCAGTGATGACAGGCAGCTGCTGCACCGACATGAGGTCACATTGGACCTCCCCGCTCACCACAGATGGATGGGCACCGAGTGGCGACACCTGGTGCCCAGAACATCTCCCACATTCCCACATTACGCTCTGACCTGTGGCCATTAGTGCTGTGAGGGCTGCAGGTCGGAGCGTAAATCAATCAGAAGAGTCTCCATCCGATCGAAGCCCCTCTCCGTGAGAGTCGCCAATCTCTCTGGAGGAAGTGTGAAGCTCTGCCCTGAGGTTCATGCCTTCACTTGCACTCTGCATGGACTCCTCCACCACAGAGACCAACTGAAGCACACCCTCATGCAACCCTGCCAGATGCTCCCACACACCTGGCCGCTTGTCTTGCAGCTGCTGCATTGGTGACATCTCCAGAGGCACATCATCACTGCCCGACTCAGCATGTGCCTGGTCTCCTGCAGTCCTCCGGCTGCTGGTGCTATCGGCACTCTCTGTCCCTGCCATCTCCTGCAGTGATTGCCATCTCCACTGTGCCCCGGGACACCAGCCGACATTATATTCCCCACTGAAGTGTTTGTTGCTGCGCTGGTTCCTGGCTGGCTGAAATGAAGCGCTGCAAGTTACACGTCTTGGCCCTCAGGTGTGGAGGGGGGGCTGCGGTATCTCTGGCAGCGGCCATGTGGTGGTGATGCTGAAATTAACAACAAGGACAGTGCATCAGTTAGCGTTCAGTCAGTAACACCTTTCATCCCTTTCCCCCCCAGCCTCATTAGTTGCTCACCCTTCAAGACCCTAAGGAGACGAACATTGGTGGGGTGGTAAATAGTCAAGAGGCGGCCCAAACATTACCCGTGCAAACAGACAAGCTGGTCAGATCGCCTCAGGAATGTCACATGGAATGTTATGTGGTATTGGAGTGAGGAGAGTGCAGAGGTTCCTGACCTGGATGCATCCTGGCCTGGAGAGTTGGAGTGATGAGGAAACATTGCAAACACTTGCGACATTTGCCATGGAGCACAGGAGATTGACAGGTCACATTATTGACCTTCATACCGTTATGAGGGGCATAGACCGGGTGGACACAAGGCAACATTTCCCCTTGGCGCAGGGATGACTAAGGTTGTGGCATTTATTTAAGTTGAGCGCCATGAGGTTGACAGATGAGGTGCTGAGGAAGTTTTGGACAGAGTAATGTGGGACGCACTGGCTGAAAGGGTGGTGGAGGTACAAACCCTCCTAAGATGCAGTAAGTCATTGGCTGTGCAGCAGTAATGCCATGGCATGTTAGGCCATGGGAATAGTGGTCACAAATGGGATAAGGCGACTTTGAAAGGTGCTGGAGATGTGCATCCTCAAGGGAATGAGGGACCTTTGTGTATGACCCACACGTCAGAGTGTCTCAGCCTGTGAATGAGCAGTGTTGCTGCATTAACGATTGCAGCAACTATCAGTGGTTTGGATGGTGGGGAGACAGAGTGGATGGGACTGTGGACCTCAAATACCTGGCCGCTGCACCCCAGCCTCGCTGACACCGGCCCCCCTGGCCTCCTGCCTCCTCCCCAGCTCCATGGCCTGCTCCTGATAGGTGCTGAGGTGCTGGAGCACGGTGTGCCCACCACAGTCCTCTGACACTCCCTTTGATTGTGTGCAGTTTTTGCCTGCAGAACTGAGAAGAGCATTTATTGAGGCTGATCACTCATGTACTCTGCACGTGCACGCAGCACCCCAGCCACAGTGGCCCATCTGAGGCCTCCAGCGGCTCCTGTCCACACAACTGGTGATCAGTCACCTGAAGATAGTACGGCTGGTCCCAACCCCCTCCCCCAATGGCCACCTTGGACACATTCGGCGTCCATCACTTTGAATAACACACGGGTCTTAGCGCCCATGGCAAGGAGGTGCAACTAGGTGCAGTGCCAAGGCCAGCAGATGGCTCTTGGCCACAACACAGTGAGGCTCCCCTTCCCCCATCTCATCACCATCAATAAGACATGTGTTGGAGTTCTGTGTATGTGTCTGGCTGCCCCCTGCAGGTTGCCCCCAGACAACTCAAATGCCACAAAGATCAACATATGCTGCGGGGAGAACCCATCTTCTCCTCAACCACCAAGGCTGATGTGAGCATGGTCACTACCTGTTTGCCCACCCAGCGTGTGCCAAATGCCCAATGCAGTAACGACACTAAGACATGGGGGGGTCAAAGGCTAAGGATACCCGCTGGGTCAAACGGCCAAGGCCGACATGGTTTTCACCCTTCCAGAGCGCGGCAAATCTTTCAAGCGCTTGTGGCCCTGCGTTCCGGTGCGCCACACATCGTCATGGGAGCTTACAGCGTCACCCACCTCCTCCCACGCCTGCCTGGTGACATGGGGGGCCCTCCTCCTCCCATCCTCCGGATACAAAATATCCCCGACGGCTGGACACCTCTTGGAGGAGGACAGCAAGGCAGACATCTGAGAACCGAGGGGCACAGTGGCCCCCCACTCCTGCTGGCCTCTCCTGCAGCCTGCCCCCTTCCTCCTCCTCCTGCTCCTCCTGATCTCTGAGAGCAGCCTCTCTCTCTCTCTCTCTTCGAGTGGCCATGGTTCACTGCCTCAAGGAGGCCGCCTGGCCGCTCTTTATACAGACTGCCGGTTCCCCATTGGACGCCCAGCTCCGCGACTATTTTCCTGTTCTACACGGGAGTCGCTAACCTGCTGAGCGGGCCCTTAATTGACCCGCCCACGCAAACTGGCAGCGCGGCCATTTCGGTGGTGGCAAATTGGCTGCCCGCTCACCGCCAAGTTGGTCAGACCTGCCCGCCCATCAAGGGCAAAATTCTGCCCTTAGAGATTTTTAAACATTAAACTAAATTATCTATTAACAAAAGATTTGAAGCACATATATAAGACTAGAATTACTTATTATAACTCCTAAAATTCCCAATTAACCTGACTCGCAGTTACACACCTTTAAGGCAAAAAAAATAGATTTTAGATTTAAAACAAAAACAAAAATAGCCTGATCCCTGGTTAGATCAACAACATATTGTTCTAGGCAACTGTCCCGAATATGTTCAATGAATTCTTGCTTATGGCTACCTCTGCCAATTTGATTTTCCCAGTTTATATGAAGATTAAAGTCACCCATAATTAATGTACAGCCTTATCTACATGTCCTCATTATATCCTGATTTATTCTCTGCCCTACAGTATAGATACTGTCAGGGGGCCTATAGACTACTCCTATTAGTGTCTTCTTCGCCTTGTTATTTCTTACCTCCTCCCATATGGATTCTACATCTTCCGATCCAAGATCATTTCTTGCTATCGTGCTTATTCCATCTCGTACTAACGAAGCTACCCCACCACCCTTTCCTTCCTGCCTAAGATTTCAAAAAGTCACGTACCCCTGAATATTTAGTTCCCAGCTTTGATCTCCTTGTAACAGTGTCTCCGTGATGGCTATAAGATCATACCCATTAATCTCTATTTGTGCCATTATTTCATTTATTTTGTTCCGAATACTACGTGCATTTAAGGAAAGAGCCAATAATTTTTGCTTTTTTACCATTTTTTCCCCCTTTGACCCTATTTGCTGCTGTTTTTTTAGGTTTGTACACTCTGTCCCTTCCTGTCACACTCTGGTTATCATTACCTAAATAGCTGCCCTGCAATGCTGCCATGTCCTTTTGCTTTTTAAGCCTACGTATTCCCTCTCCACAACCCTCCTCCAATCTATTTAGTTTAAAGTTCTTTCTACAACCCTAATTATTCTATTCGCCAGGACAATGGTCCCAGCACAGTTCAAGTGAAGCCTGCCCCACCGGAACAGCTCCCTTCGACCCCAGTACTGGTGCCAGTGCCCCATGAACTGAAACCCATTCCTCCTACACCAGTCTCTGAGCCATGCATTGAACTCCTTGACTTTATTTACCCTATGCCAGTTTGCCCGTGGCTCAGGTTGTAATCCTGAGATTATTACCTTGGAGGTTCTGCTTTTTAATTTAGCTCCTAACAGTTCAAATTCTTTCAGTAGAACCTCCTTTCCAATCCCATCAATGTTATTGGTACCAATGTGGATAATGACAACTGGATCCCTCCCCTCCCACTCCAAGTTCCTCTCCAACCCTGAGGAGGTGTCCTTAACCCTGGCACCGGGCAGGCAACACAGCCTTCAGGACTCACACTCACGGCTGCAGAGAACAGTATCTATTCCCGTAATTATACTGACCCCTACCACTACTACATTCCTATTTCCTGTGGTCAGTTCGCTCATCCTCCCTGCAGTCTCCGCTCTCTTGCAGTACAATGTGGATAAATGTGAGGTTATCCACTTTGGTAGCAAAAACAGGAAGGCAGATTATTATCTGAATGGCTATAAATTGAGAGAGGAGAATGTGTAATGAGACCTGGGTGTCCTGGTACACTGGTTGCTGAAGGTAAGCATGCAGGTGCAGCAGGCAGTAAAGAAGGCAAATGGTATGTTGGCCTTCATAGCCAGAGGATTCGAGTACAGGAGCAGGGATGTCTTGCTGCAATTGTACAGGGCATTGGTGAGACCACATCTGGAATATTGTGTGCAGTTTTGGTCTCCTTATCTGAGGAAGGATGTACTTGCTATAGAGGAAGTGCAGCAAAGGTTTACCAGACTGATTCCTGGGATGACGGGACTGACATATGAGGAGAGATTGAGTCGGTTAGGATTATATTCGCTGGAGTTCAGAAGAACGAGGGGGGATTTCATAGAAACCTATAAAATTCTAACAGGACTAGTCAGGGTAGATGCAGGAAGGATGTTCCTGATGGTGGGGGAGTCCAGAACCAGGGGTCACAGTCTGAGGATATGGGGTAAACCATTTAGGACTGAGATGAGGAGAAATTTCTTCACCCAGAGAGTGGTGAGCCTGTGGAATTCACTACCACAGAAAGTAGTTGAGGCCAAAACATTGTATGTTTTCAAGGAGGAGTTAGATATAGCTCTTGGGGTGAAAGGGATCAAAGGATATGGGGAGAAAGCGGGAGCAGGATATTGAGTTGGATGATCAGCCATGATCATAATGCATGGCGGAGCAGACTCGAAGGGCCGAATGGCCTCCTCCTGTTCCTAGTTTCTATGTTTCTATGTCCACACAGCTTGCAAGAACCTCATGACTGTTGGACAATTGCAGGGGCCAAGGCTTCTTGAATGCTCCTCCCTGGCTCCCCCTACCTCACACGCTCCTCTCCCTGATCACAGACCAAGTTTGAATGACCTAATCTGAGGGGCGTGACCGCCTCCTGGGGCAAAGTGTCCAGGTAACTTTCCCCCTCCCTGATGTGACGCAATATCTGCAGCTCAGACTCCAGCTCCTTAGCTCGGATCTGAAGTTCCTTGAGCTGTGAACACTTACTCCAGATGTGTTCGCTCTGGATCACCTTGGTGCCCAGCAGCTCCCACGTGCTGCAGCAGCAACACAACAGCCATCCTGCCATCGCTATCATATTTTATTTAACATGTTAATTAATTTCTAGTATCCCTGCTCTTTACACTTGAAGAATCCCCCACACTTTACACTTCATTGTAATTAATTTTTTACACTAGTACCGATCTTATAGTTAACAAGTTATTTCTAAGAAAGAGAGAGACCATAAAAGACTAGAGATCTAAACACAAACTAAAGACACTCCTTTCACTTTAAAGACTGGAAATACTCACCAATCCTACCCACCAATCAGCTGCTTTCCCTGCACTCGTGTCACGTTATGGTTCGTGATGTCACACCGCTGCTGGTCTCACGTGAAAATCTCCCCGCTCTTTTTAAAATGAAGTCTCCCCACTCTCTGCGCTCTTTTTAAAATGAACTCTCCTCATGCTCCACATTCTTTTTTAAATGAAGTCTCCCCGCTCCTTTCAAAATGAAGTCTCCCCGCTCTCTTTAAAATGAAGACTCCCCGCTCTCTTTACAATTAAGTCTCCCCACTGTCTTTACAATTAAGTCTCCCCATTCTCTTTACAATTAAGTCTCTCTGCTCTCTTTACAATTAAGTCTCTCTGCTCTCTTTACAATTAAGTCTCCCCACTCTCTTTAAAATTAAGTCTCCCCACGCTCTTTACAATTAAGTCTTTCCGCTCTCTTTACAATTAAGTCTCCCCGCTCTCTTTACAATTAAGTCTCCCCGCTCTCTTTACAATTAAGTCTCCCAGCTCTCTTTACAATTAAGTCTCCCCACTCTACGCACTCTTTTTAAATTGAGCTCTCTCCGCTCTTTTTATAATGAACTATCCCTGGTCTCTGCAGTTTTTTTTAAATGAAGTCTCCCCGCTCCTTTAAAAATGAAGTCTCCCCAGTCTTGGCGCTCTCTTTAAAATCAATTCTCCCCGCTCTCTTTACAATTAAGTCTCCCTGCTCTACGCACTCTTTTTAAATTGAGCTCTCCCCGCTTTTTTTATAATGAACTATCTCCGCTCTCCGCAGTTTTTTTAACTGAAGTCTCCTTGCTGAAGAGTGCAGCAGGTACTCCTCGAAGAGTACAGGAGGGCATGTCAGGAGCAGCACCAGGCATACCTAAAAATGAGGCGTCACCCTGGTGAAACTATAACACAGGACTACTTTCGTGCCAAACAGCATAAGCAGCAAGTGATACAGAGCTAAGCAATTCAAGAACCAACGGATCATATCTAAGCTCTGCAGTCCTGCCACACCCAGTCGTGAATGGTGATGGACAATTAAACAACTCGCTGGAGGAGGAGGCTCCACAAATATCCCCATTCTCAATGGTGGGGGAGCCAGCACATCAGTGCAAATTATAAAGCTGAAGCATTTGCTACAATTTGCAGCCAAAAGTGTCAAGTGGATGACCCATCTCGGCCTCCTCCGGAGATCCCCAGCATCACAGATGTCAGTCTTCAGCCAATACGAAGCACTCCAGGTGGTATCAAGAAACAGCTGAAGGCACTGGATATGGGCCCTGACAATATTTTGGCAATAGTCCTGAAGATTTGTGCTCTAGAACTTACCGCGCCCAAGCCAGGTGTTCAAAAAAGGTTGTAAGGATAAGCCCAGCAAATTACATACCAGTTAGTTTAACTTGAGTGGTAGGGAAGCTTCTAGAAACAATTATTCAGGAAAGAATTAGTAGTCACATGGAAAACTGTGGGTTGATTATGAAGAGCCAGCTTCCCCTAAGGGGAAATCATATTTAACTAACTTCCTGGAGTGTTCTGAAGAGATAAAGGAGAGGGGTGATGAGGGTAATGCTGTTGATGTGGTGTACATGGACTTCCAAAAGGCATTCGATACAGTGCCACACAACAGACTTGTGAGAAAAGTTACAGCTCATAGAATAAAAGAACATAAGAAATAGGAACAGGAGTAGACCATTCGGCCCCTCGAACTTGCTCTGCCATTCAATAAGATCACGGCTGATCACCTTGTGTTTCAGTTTCCACATTCCCATCTACCCCGATAACCTCTGATACCCTTGCCTAACAGGAATCCATCTACTACTGTCTTAAAAGTATTCAGTGACCCCCACCTCCACCACCTTCTGAAGCAGAGAGTTTCAAAGTCAGACAACCCTCAGTGAGAAAAAAATTCTCCTCATCTCTGTCCTAAAAGGGTGACCCCTAATTTTAAAATGTCCTAAAAGGGTGCCCCCCCCACCCCACCCCTGCCACCCCCCCCAGTTCTGGACTCATCCATAAGACATAAAAAACATTCTTTCTACGTTCACCTTGTCAAGGCCGTTCAGGATCTTGTATACTTCAATCAAATCACCCCTCACCCTTCTAAACTCCAGTGGAAACAAGCCCAGTCTGTCCAACCTTTCCTCATAAGACAACCCACTCATTCCAGGTTTCAATCTAGTAAACCTCCTCTGAACCACCTCCAATGCATTTACATCCTTCATTAAATGAGAGCAAAACTGCCCACAGTATTCGAGTTGCGGTCTCACCAATGCCCTGTATAACTGAAGCATAACATCCTTACTTTTATATTCAATCCATCTCGTAATAAAGGATAGCATTCCATTAGCCGCCTGATTACATGCTGTAACTGCATACTAACTTTTTGTGACTCATGTACTCGAATGCCTAGATCCCTCTGCACCTCAGAATTATGCAGCCATTCTCCATTTAAATATTACACCGATTTTTTTGTTCTTCCTGCCAAAGTGAACAACTTCACACTTCCCACATTAAACTCCATTTGCCAGATCTTTGCCCACTCACTCAACCTATCTATATCCACCTGCAACCTCCTCATGTCCTCTTCACAACATACTTTCCTACCTGTCTTTGTGTCATCTGCAAATTTAGCTACCATGTCTTCACACTGCTTATCTAAGTCACTGATGTAAATCATAAAAAGGGACAGTAGCAACATGGATGCAACATTAGCTGAGCAATAGGAATAATGGTCAATGGATATTTTTCAGCTGGAGGAAGGTTTGTGGTGGGGTTCCCCAGGGGTCGGTATTGGGACCCTTGCTTTTTCCAATAAATAATAACGAGCTAGATCTTGGTACGCAGGGGACAATTTCAAAGTTTGCGGATGATCCAAAAATCAGAAGCATTGTAAACTGTTAGGAGGACAGTATGGAACTTCAAGAGGACATAGAAGAGTTGGTAGAGTGGGCAGAAAGGTGGCAGATGAAGTTCAATGCGAAGAACTGTGAGAGGTGATGGATTTTGATAGGAAGAACATGGAAAGACAAAATAAAATATATAATACAATTTTGAAGGGGTTACAGGAGCAGAGGGACCTGGGTGTATATGTGCATAGATCATTGAAGGTGGAAGGACAGGTGGAGAGAGCAGTTAATAAAGCATAAAGTATATTGGGATTTATTAACATGGGCATAGAGTACAAGGTCAAGGAGTTTTGCTGAACTTATACAAGACACTTGTTCGACTTCAGCTGGAGTACTGTGTACAGTTCTAGGCGCCGCTTTATAGGAAGGATGTGAACACATGGGAGAGTGTGCAGAAGAGGTTCCAGGAATTGGTTCGTAGGATGAGAAATTTCAGTTGTAAAGATAGATTGGACAGGGTGGGACTGTTCTCCTTGGAGAGGAGAAGGCTGAGAGGTGATTTGATAGGGGGGTACTCAAAATCTGGACAGGTCTGGGTAGAGTAAATAGGGAGCAACTGTTCCTGCTTGTAAAAGGGTCAAGAACGAGAGGGCATAAATTTAAAGTGATTTGCAAAAGAAGCAAATGTGATGTGAGAAAAAACTTTTTCACACGACGAGTGGTTCGAGTCTGGAATGCACGGCCTGGAAGTGTGGTGGAGGCAGGTTCAATCGAGGCATTCAAAAGGGCATTAGATGATTATTTAAATAGAAACACTGTGCAAGGGGACAGGGAAAAGCCAGGACAATGGCATAAAGTTTATTCCAAGAGCCACTGCAGACACGATGGGACAAGTAGTCTCCTTTTGCATCATAATAGTTCTGGAATTCTGTGAGCTACAACATTGGCATCTACCTGGCAATGTTGAAAACTGCCCAGGAATGCCACGTCAATAACAAACAGGACAAATCCAACCCGACCAATTAACCCCCCATCAGTCTACTATTGATCAGCAGTAAAGTAATGTAAGGAGTCATCAACAGTGCTATCAAGTGGCACTTGCTTAGCAATAACCTGCTCACTGACACCCAGTTTCGGTTCTACCAGGACCACTCAGATTCTGACCTCATTACAGCCTTGGTTCAAACATGGACAAAAGAGCTGAACTCCCCAGGTGAGGTGAGAGTGACTGCCCTTGACATCAAGGCAGCATTTGACCGAGTGTGGCATCAAGGAACCCCAGCAAAACTGGAGTCGATGAGAATCAGGGGGGAAACTCTCCGCTGGTTGGAGTCATACCTAGCACAAAGGAAGATGGTTGTGGTTATTGGAGGTCAGTCATCTCAGCTCCAGGACATCACTGCAGGAGTTCCTCAGGGTAGTGTCCTCGGCCCAACCATCTTCAGCTGCTTCATCAATGACCTTCCTTTCATCATAAAGTCAGAAGTGGGGATGTTCACTGATGATTGCACAATGTTCACCATTCACCACTCTTCAGATACTGAAGCAGTCCATGTCCAAAAGCACCAAGACCTGGACAATATCCAGCTTGGGCTGACAAGTGGCAAGTAACATTCATGCCACACAAGTGTCAGACAATGACCATCTCCAACAAGAGAGAATCCAACCATGGATTCAGTGATGCTAATGCCATTGAACATCAAGGGGCGCTCACTATCAACATCCTGGGGGTTACCATTGACCAGAAACTGAACTGGACTAGCCATATAAATATGTGGCTACAAGAACAGGTCAGAGGCTGGGAATCGTGCAGCAAGTAACTCACCTCCTGACTCTACAAAGCCTCAGCGTCGACCCTCTGCCGATGCTGCCCCTCCCTCAGGGCCGACCCTCCAGCGCCCCCAGCCCCCCCAGCGCCGAACCCCCTCACCCTTCCCTCAGAGCCCACCCTCCGCCAGCACCCCCCTCAGCGTCCACCCCCCCAACCCCCACCGCTTGCCTCCACCCAGCCCCCACCCCCGCCCCTCCCTCAGCGCCCACTCCCCGGCCCCTCCGTCAGCGCCCCCCACCACCCCCAGTGCCCCCGCCCCCCCTCAGCGCCCACCCCCCCTCAGCGCCCGCCCCCATCTCTGCCAGCCCCTCCCTCAGTGTCCACCCCTGTCAGCGCCCCCGCCCCCCCTCAGCCCACCCCCCTCAGCGCCCACCCCCCTCAGCGCCCACCCCCCTCAGCGCCCACCCCCCCTCAGCGCCCACCCCCCCTCAGCGCCCACCCCTGTCAGCGCCCCCGCCCCCCCCTCAGCCCCGCCCCTCAGCGCCCACCCCCCTCGGCCCCGCCCCCTCAGCCCCGCCCCTCAGCGCCCACCCCCTCTGATTGGCCGCCGTTTTCCGGACTGGATGCGGCGGGGGCGCGCACGTCCTGAGCGCGTCGTGTCCGGGTGCGCGCACGGGGCGCGCCTGGCCCCGGGAGCCGGGAGCGCGCGGTCCCGGGAGCTGGTGGAAGCGCCGCCGGCCGCACGAACAGGAGGAGCCGCGGCTTCAGGCCGGGCCCAGCGGGGCCTCCCGGACAATGTGAGTGCGAACCCGGGCCGGGGGCACGGGGACACCGCCTGGGAAGCGAATCGAGACCGGGGGGCGGCTCCCTGTGGCCTAGCGGGGGGGGGGGGGGGGGGGGAGAGAGATCGAGGGGGTGGAGAGGGAGAGAGGGGGTGGGGGGAGAGAGGGGGTGGGAGAGACGGGTGGGGAGAGAGGGGTGGGTGGGAGAGAGGGGTGGGTGGGAGAGAGGGGTTGGGGGGAGAGAGAGGGAGTTTGGGGGTTAGAGAGAGGTGGTGGGGTTGGGTAGAGAGGGGGGAGGGGGTGGGGGGAGAGAGAGGGAGTGGGGGGGAGAGAGGGGGTGGGAGAGACGGGGGGAGAGAGAGGGAGGGGGTGAGGAGAGAGGGGGTGGGGGAGAGAGGGAGGGGGTGGGGAGGGAGAGAGAGGTGGAGGGGGGGAGAGAGGTGGAGGGGGAGAGAGAGAGGGGGTGGGAGAGACGGGTGGGGGAGAGAGGGGTGGGGAGAGAGAGAGGGGGTGGGGTTGGGTAGAGAGGGGGGACTGGGGGTAGAGAGAGAGACAGGGAGTGGGGGGGAGAGAGGGGGTAGGGCGTTGGGGGAGAGAGAGGGAGGGGATGGGGGGAGAGGGGGGTAGGAGGAGAGAGAGGGAGCGGGTGGGGGAGAGTGAGAGAGGGTGTGGAGAAGAGAGAGGGAGGGGGTGTGGGGGGAGAGAGGGGGGGGGCTGGGGGGGAGGGAGAGAGACAGGGAGTGGGGGAGAGAGGGGGTGTGGGGGGTAGAGAGAGGTGGTGGGCTTGTGTAGAGATGGGGGGCTGGGGGGGAGTGAAAGAGACAGGGAGTGGGGGGGAGAGAGGGGGTGGGGGGTTGGGGGGAGAGAGGGGGTGGGGGGTTGGGGGGAGAGAGGGGGTGGGGGGTTGGGGGGAGAGAGAGGGAGGGGCTGGGGGAGAGAGAGAGGGAGGGGGTGGGGGAGAGAGAGAGAGGTGGTGGGTGGAGAGAGAGGGAGGGGGTGGGGAGGAAGAGAGCGAGGTGGAGGGGGGGGAGAGAGGGTGGGTGGGAGAGAGGGGGTGGGAGAGACGGGTGGGGAGAGAGGGGTGGGTGGGAGAGAGGGGTGGGTGGGAGAGAGGGGTTGGGGGGAGAGAGAGGGAGTTTGGGGGTTAGAGAGAGGTGGTGGGGTTGGGTAGAGAGGGGGGAGGGGGTGGGGGGAGAGAGAGGGGGTGGGGGGGAAAGAGGGGGTGGGAGAGACGGGGGGAGAGAGAGGGAGGGGGTGAGGAGAGAGGGGGTGGGGGAGAGAGGGAGGGGGTGGGGAGGGAGAGAGAGGTGGAGGGGGGGAGAGAGGTGGAGGGGGAGAGAGAGAGGGGGTGGGAGAGACGGGTGGGGAGAGAGGGGTGGGGAGAGAGAGAGGGGGTGGGGTTGGGTAGAGAGGGGGACTGGGGGTAGAGAGAGAGACAGGGAGTGGGGGGGAGAGAGGGGGTAGGGCGTTGGGGGAGAGAGAGGGAGGGGATGGGGGGAGAGGGGGTAGGAGGAGAGAGAGGGAGCGGGTGGGGGAGAGTGAGAGAGGGTGTGGAGAAGAGAGAGGGAGGGGGTGTGGGGGGAGAGAGGGGGGGGGCTGGGGGGGAGGGAGAGAGACAGGGAGTGGGGGAGAGAGGGGGTGTGGGGGGTAGAGAGAGGTGGTGGGCTTGTGTAGAGATGGGGGGCTGGGGGGGAGTGAAAGAGACAGGGAGTGGGGGGGAGAGAGGGGGTGGGGGGTTGGGGGGAGAGAGGGGGTGGGGGGTTGGGGGGAGAGAGGGGGTGGGGGGTTGGGGGGAGAGAGAGGGAGGGGCTGGGGGAGAGAGAGAGGGAGGGGGTGGGGGAGAGAGAGAGAGGTGGTGGGTGGAGAGAGAGGGAGGGGGTGGGGAGGAAGAGAGCGAGGTGGAGGGGGGGAGAGAGGGTGGGTGGGAGAGAGGGGGTGGGAGAGACGGGTGGGGAGAGAGGGGTGGGTGGGAGAGAGGGGTGGGTGGGAGAGAGGGGTTGGGGGGAGAGAGAGGGAGTTTGGGGGTTAGAGAGAGGTGGTGGGGTTGGGTAGAGAGGGGGGAGGGGGTGGGGGGAGAGAGAGGGAGTGGGGGGGAGAGAGGGGGTGGGAGAGACGGGGGGAGAGAGAGGGAGGGGGGTGAGGAGAGAGGGGGTGGGGGAGAGAGGGAGGGGGTGGGGAGGGAGAGAGAGGTGGAGGGGGGGAGAGAGGTGGAGGGGGGAGAGAGAGAGGGGGGTGGGAGAGACGGGTGGGGAGAGAGGGGTGGGGAGAGAGAGAGGGGGTGGGGTTGGGTAGAGAGGGGGACTGGGGGTAGAGAGAGAGACAGGGAGTGGGGGGGAGAGAGGGGGTAGGGCGTTGGGGGAGAGAGAGGGAGGGGATGGGGGGAGAGGGGGTAGGAGGAGAGAGAGGGAGCGGGTGGGGGAGAGTGAGAGAGGGTGTGGAGAAGAGAGAGGGAGGGGGTGTGGGGGGAGAGAGGGGGGGGGCTGGGGGGGAGGGAGAGAGACAGGGAGTGGGGGAGAGAGGGGGTGTGGGGGGGTAGAGAGAGGTGGTGGGCTTGTGTAGAGATGGGGGGCTGGGGGGGAGTGAAAGAGACAGGGAGTGGGGGGGAGAGAGGGGGTGGGGGGTTGGGGGGAGAGAGGGGGTGGGGGGTTGGGGGGAGAGAGGGGGTGGGGGGTTGGGGGGAGAGAGAGGGAGGGGCTGGGGGAGAGAGAGAGGGAGGGGGTGGGGGAGAGAGAGAGAGGTGGTGGGTGGAGAGAGAGGGAGGGGGTGGGGAGGAAGAGAGCGAGGTGGAGGGGGGGAGAGAGGGTGGGTGGGAGAGAGGGGGTGGGAGAGACGGGTGGGGAGAGAGGGGTGGGTGGGAGAGAGGGGTGGGTGGGAGAGAGGGGTTGGGGGGAGAGAGAGGGAGTTTGGGGGTTAGAGAGAGGTGGTGGGGTTGGGTAGAGAGGGGGGAGGGGGGGTGGGGGGAGAGAGAGGGGGGTGGGGGGGAAAGAGGGGGTGGGAGAGACGGGGGGAGAGAGAGGGAGGGGGTGAGGAGAGAGGGGGTGGGGGAGAGAGGGAGGGGGTGGGGAGGGAGAGAGAGGTGGAGGGGGGGAGAGAGGTGGAGGGGGAGAGAGAGAGGGGGTGGGAGAGACGGGTGGGGAGAGAGGGGTGGGGAGAGAGAGAGGGGGTGGGGTTGGGTAGAGAGGGGGACTGGGGGTAGAGAGAGAGACAGGGAGTGGGGGGGAGAGAGGGGGTTAGGGCGTTGGGGGAGAGAGAGGGAGGGGATGGGGGGAGAGGGGGTAGGAGGAGAGAGAGGGAGCGGGTGGGGGAGAGTGAGAGAGGGTGTGGAGAAGAGAGAGGGAGGGGGTGTGGGGGGAGAGAGGGGGGGGGCTGGGGGGGAGGGAGAGAGACAGGGAGTGGGGGAGAGAGGGGGTGTGGGGGGGTAGAGAGAGGTGGTGGGCTTGTGTAGAGATGGGGGGCTGGGGGGGAGTGAAAGAGACAGGGAGTGGGGGGGAGAGAGGGGGTGGGGGGTTGGGGGGAGAGAGGGGGTGGGGGGTTGGGGGGAGAGAGGGGGTGGGGGGTTGGGGGGAGAGAGAGGGAGGGGCTGGGGGAGAGAGAGAGGGAGGGGGTGGGGGAGAGAGAGAGAGGTGGTGGGTGGAGAGAGAGGGAGGGGGGTGGGGAGGAAGAGAGCGAGGTGGAGGGGGGGAGAGAGGGTGGGTGGGAGAGAGGGGGTGGGAGAGACGGGTGGGGAGAGAGGGGTGGGTGGGAGAGAGGGGTGGGTGGGAGAGAGGGGTTGGGGGGAGAGAGAGGGAGTTTGGGGGTTAGAGAGAGGTGGTGGGGTTGGGTAGAGAGGGGGGAGGGGGTGGGGGGGAGAGAGAGGGGGTGGGGGGGAAAGAGGGGGTGGGAGAGACGGGGGGAGAGAGAGGGAGGGGGTGAGGAGAGAGGGGGTGGGGGAGAGAGGGAGGGGGTGGGGAGGGAGAGAGAGGTGGAGGGGGGGAGAGAGGTGGAGGGGGAGAGAGAGAGGGGGTGGGAGAGACGGGTGGGGAGAGAGGGGTGGGGAGAGAGAGAGGGGGTGGGGTTGGGTAGAGAGGGGGACTGGGGGTAGAGAGAGAGACAGGGAGTGGGGGGGAGAGAGGGGGTAGGGCGTTGGGGGAGAGAGAGGGAGGGGATGGGGGGAGAGGGGGTAGGAGGAGAGAGAGGGAGCGGGTGGGGGAGAGTGAGAGAGGGTGTGGAGAAGAGAGAGGGAGGGGGTGTGGGGGGAGAGAGGGGGGGGCTGGGGGGGAGGGAGAGAGACAGGGAGTGGGGGAGAGAGGGGGTGTGGGGGGTAGAGAGAGGTGGTGGGCTTGTGTAGAGATGGGGGGCTGGGGGGGAGTGAAAGAGACAGGGAGTGGGGGGAGAGAGGGGGTGGGGGGTTGGGGGGAGAGAGGGGGTGGGGGGTTGGGGGGAGAGAGGGGGTGGGGGGTTGGGGGGAGAGAGAGGGAGGGGCTGGGGGAGAGAGAGAGGGAGGGGGTGGGGGAGAGAGAGAGAGGTGGTGGGTGGAGAGAGAGGGAGGGGGTGGGGAGGAAGAGAGCGAGGTGGAGGGGGGGAGAGAGGGTGGGTGGGAGAGAGGGGGTGGGAGAGACGGGTGGGGAGAGAGGGGTGGGTGGGAGAGAGGAAGGGGGTGGGAGAGAGGGGTTGGGGGGAGAGAGAGGGAGTTTGGGGGTTAGAGAGAGGTGGTGGGGTTGGGTAGAGAGGGGGGAGGGGGTGGGGGGAGAGAGAGGGAGTGGGGGGGAAAGAGGGGGTGGGAGAGACGGGGGGAGAGAGAGGGAGGGGGTGAGGAGAGAGGGGGTGGGGGAGAGAGGGAGGGGGTGGGGAGGGAGAGAGAGGTGGAGGGGGGGAGAGAGGTGGAGGGGGAGAGAGAGAGGGGGTGGGAGAGACGGGTGGGGAGAGAGGGGTGGGGAGAGAGAGAGGGGGTGGGGTTGGGTAGAGAGGGGGACTGGGGGTAGAGAGAGAGACAGGGAGTGGGGGGGAGAGAGGGGGTAGGGCGTTGGGGGAGAGAGAGGGAGGGGATGGGGGGAGAGGGGGTAGGAGGAGAGAGAGGCAGCGGGTGGGGGAGAGTGAGAGAGGGTGTGGAGAAGAGAGAGGGAGGGGGTGTGGGGGGAGAGAGGGGGGGGGCTGGGGGGGAGGGAGAGAGACAGGGAGTGGGGGAGAGAGGGGGTGTGGGGGGTAGAGAGAGGTGGTGGCTTGTGTAGAGATGGGGGGCTGGGGGGGAGTGAAAGAGACAGGGAGTGGGGGGGAGAGAGGGGGTGGGGGGTTGGGGGGAGAGAGGGGGTGGGGGGTTGGGGGGAGAGAGGGGGTGGGGGGTTGGGGGGAGAGAGAGGGAGGGGCTGGGGGAGAGAGAGAGGGAGGGGGTGGGGGAGAGAGAGAGAGGTGGTGGGTGGAGAGAGAGGGAGGGGGTGGGGAGGAAGAGAGCGAGGTGGAGGGGGGGAGAGAGGGTGGGTGGGAGAGAGGGGGTGGGAGAGACGGGTGGGGAGAGAGGGGTGGGTGGGAGAGAGGAAGGGGGTGGGAGAGAGGGGTTGGGGGGAGAGAGAGGGAGTTTGGGGGTTAGAGAGAGGTGGTGGGGTTGGGTAGAGAGGGGGGAGGGGGTGGGGGGAGAGAGAGGGAGTGGGGGGGAAAGAGGGGGTGGGAGAGACGGGGGGAGAGAGAGGGAGGGGGTGAGGAGAGAGGGGGTGGGGGAGAGAGGGAGGGGGTGGGGAGGGAGAGAGAGGTGGAGGGGGGGAGAGAGGTGGAGGGGGAGAGAGAGAGGGGGTGGGAGAGACGGGTGGGGAGAGAGGGGTGGGGAGAGAGAGAGGGGGTGGGGTTGGGTAGAGAGGGGGACTGGGGGTAGAGAGAGAGACAGGGAGTGGGGGGGAGAGAGGGGGTAGGGCGTTGGGGGAGAGAGAGGGAGGGGATGGGGGGAGAGGGGGTAGGAGGAGAGAGAGGGAGCGGGTGGGGGAGAGTGAGAGAGGGTGTGGAGAAGAGAGAGGGAGGGGGTGTGGGGGGAGAGAGGGGGGGGCTGGGGGGGAGGGAGAGAGACAGGGAGTGGGGGAGAGAGGGGGTGTGGGGGGTAGAGAGAGGTGGTGGGCTTGTGTAGAGATGGGGGGCTGGGGGGGAGTGAAAGAGACAGGGAGTGGGGGGGAGAGAGGGGGTGGGGGGTTGGGGGGAGAGAGGGGGTGGGGGGTTGGGGGAGAGAGGGGGTGGGGGTTGGGGGGAGAGAGAGGGAGGGGCTGGGGGAGAGAGAGAGGGAGGGGGTGGGGGAGAGAGAGAGAGGTGGTGGGTGGAGAGAGAGGGAGGGGGTGGGGAGGAAGAGAGCGAGGTGGAGGGGGGGAGAGAGGGTGGGTGGGAGAGAGGGGGTGGGAGAGACGGGTGGGGAGAGAGGGGTGGGTGGGAGAGAGGAAGGGGGTGGGAGAGAGGGGTTGGGGGGAGAGAGAGGGAGTTTGGGGGTTAGAGAGAGGTGGTGGGGTTGGGTAGAGAGGGGGGAGGGGGTGGGGGAGAGAGAGGGAGTGGGGGGGAAAGAGGGGGTGGGAGAGACGGGGGGAGAGAGAGGGAGGGGGTGAGGAGAGAGGGGGTGGGGGAGAGAGGGAGGGGGTGGGGAGGGAGAGAGAGGTGGAGGGGGGGAGAGAGGTGGAGGGGGAGAGAGAGAGGGGGTGGGAGAGACGGGTGGGGAGAGAGGGGTGGGGAGAGAGAGAGGGGTGGGGTTGGGTAGAGAGGGGGACTGGGGTAGAGAGAGAGACAGGGAGTGGGGGGGAGAGAGGGGGTAGGGCGTTGGGGGAGAGAGAGGGAGGGGATGGGGGGAGAGGGGGTAGGAGGAGAGAGAGGCAGCGGGTGGGGGAGAGTGAGAGAGGGTGTGGAGAAGAGAGAGGGAGGGGGTGTGGGGGGAGAGAGGGGGGGGGGCTGGGGGGGAGGGAGAGAGACAGGGAGTGGGGGAGAGAGGGGGTGTGGGGGGGTAGAGAGAGGTGGTGGGCTTGTGTAGAGATGGGGGGCTGGGGGGGAGTGAAAGAGACAGGGAGTGGGGGGGAGAGAGGGGGTGGGGGGTTGGGGGGAGAGAGGGGGTGGGGGGTTGGGGGGAGAGAGGGGGTGGGGGGTTGGGGGGAGAGAGAGGGAGGGGCTGGGGGAGAGAGAGAGGGAGGGGGTGGGGGAGAGAGAGAGGTGGTGGGTGGAGAGAGAGGGAGGGGGTGGGGAGGAAGAGAGCGAGGTGGAGGGGGGGAGAGAGGGTGGGTGGGAGAGAGGGGGTGGGAGAGACGGGTGGGGAGAGAGGGGTGGGTGGGAGAGAGGAAGGGGGTGGAGAGAGGGGTTGGGAGAGACGGGTGGGGAGAGAGGGGTGGGGGGGAGAGAGAGAGAGAGAGAGAGGAGGTGTGGGGTAGAGAGAGGGGGTGTGGGGATAGAGAGAGGGGGTGGGGTTGGGTAGAGAGGGTGGGCTGGGGGGGAGAGAGACAGACAGGGAGTGGGGGGGAGAGAGGGGCTGGGGGCTTGAGGGGAGAGAGAGGGAGGGGTTGGGGTGTAAGAGAGGGATGGTATGGGGGGAGAGGGGGTAGGAGGAGAGAGAGGGAGTGGGGGGGTGGTGTGGGGAGTGAAAGAGAGGTGTGATGGGGGGACAGAGTGGAGGGGGGAGAGAGGGAGTGAGGGAGAGAGGGAGGGTGGGTGGGGGAGAGAGAGAGAGATGGTGTGGGGGAGAGAGAGAGAGATGGTGTGGGGGAGAGAGAGGGGGTGAGGGGGAGAGAGGGGGTGGGAGAGACGGGGGGAGGGAGAGGGAGGAGGTGGGGGGGAGGGGGAGGGGGTGGGGGGAGAGAGAGGGAGTGGGGGGGAAAGAGGGGGAGGGAGGGGGAGGGGGGAGAGAGGGGGTGGGGGGAGAGAAGAGAGAGAGAGAGGGGGTGGTGTGGGGAGTGAAAGAGAGGGGTGGTGAGGGGAGAGAGAGGGAGGGGGTGAGGGGAGAGAGGGTGGGTGGGAGAGAGGGGGTGGGGGAGAGAGCGGTGGTGGGGGGGAGAGAGAGGTGGTGGAGGGGAGAGAGGGAGGGGGTAGGGAGGGAGAGGGTGGGGAGGGAGAGAGAGGTGGAGGGGGGGAGAGAGGGTGGGTGGGAGAGAGGGGTGGGGGGGAGAGAGGGAGGGGGTGGGAGAGACGGGTGGGGAGAGAGGGGTGGGGGGGAGAGAGAGAGAGAGGAGGTCTGGGGGGTAAAGAGAGGGGGTGTGGGGGTTAGAGAGAGGGGGTGGGGTTGGGTAGAGAGGGGGCTGGGGGTAGAGAGAGAGACAGGGAGTGAGGTTGAGAGGGAGGGTGGGTGGGGGAGAGAGGGTGGGTGGGGGAGAGAGAGGGAGAGGGTGGGGGGTTGGGGGGAGAGAGAGGAAGCGGGTGGGGGAGAGAGAGAGAGAGGGTGTGGGGGAGAGAGAGGGAGGGGGTGGGGAGGGAGAGAGAGGTGGAGGGGGGTGAGAGGGTGGGTGGGAGAGAGGGGGTGAGAGAGAGGGGGTGGGAGAGACGGGTGGGGAGAGAGGGGTGGGGGGGAGAGAGAGGGAGGGGGTGGAGAGAGGGAGTGAGGGAGAGAGAGAGGGTGGGTGGGGGGGAGAGAGAGGGGGTGGGGGAGAGAGAGAGAGGGTGGGGGGTTGGGGCGAGAGAGATGGAGCGCGTGGGAGAGAGAGAGGTTGTTGGGGAGAGAGAGGGAGGGGGTGGTGGGAGAGGGGGTGGGTGGGAAAGAGGGGGTGAGAGAGACGGGGGGAGAGAGAGGGAGGGGTTTGGGGGGAGAGAGAGGGAGGGGGTTGGGGGGAGAGAGTGGGAGGGGGTGGAGGGAGAGGGGTTGGGAGGAGAGAGAGAGGGAGTGGGTGGGGGGGGAGAGAGAGGGGGTGGGGGGGAGAGAGTGAGTGGGTGGGGGGGAGAGAGAGGGAGGGGGTGGGGGGGAGAGAGTGAGTGGGTGGGGGGGGAGAGAGAGGGAGGGGGTGGGGGGAGAGGGGGAGGGGGTGGGGGCAGTGGGAGTGGGAGGAGAGAGAGAGGGAGTGGTGGGGTAAGAGGGGGTGGGAGAGACGGGGGGAGAGAGAGGGAGGGGTGGGGGGAGAGAGAGGGAGTGGTGTGGGAAATGAAAGAGAGGGGTGGTGGGGGGAGAGACAGGGAGGGGGTGGGGGGAGAGAGGGGGTGGGAGAGACGGGTGGGGGGCAGAGAGAGAGACAGGGAGTGAGGGGGAGAGGGAGGGTGGGTGGGGGAGAGAGAGGGAGAGGGTGGGGGGTTGGGGGGAGAGAGAGGAAGCGGGTGGGGGAGAGAGAGAGAGAGGGTGTGGGGGAGAGAGAGGGAGGGGGTGGGGAGGGAGAGAGAGGTGGAGGGGGGGTGAGAGGGTGGGTGGGAGAGAGGGGGGTGGGAGAGACGGGTGGGGAGAGAGGGGTGGGGGGGAGAGAGAGGGAGGGGGTGGAGAGAGGGAGTGAGGGAGAGAGAGAGGGTGGGTGGGGGAGAGAGAGGGGGTGGGGGAGAGAGAGAGAGGGGGTGGGGGGTTGGGGGGAGAGAGATGGAGCGCGTGGGAGAGAGAGAGGTTGTTGGGGAGAGAGAGGGAGGGGGTGGGTGGGAAAGAGGGGGTGAGAGAGACGGGGGGAGAGAGAGGGAGGGGTTTGGGGGGAGAGAGAGGGAGGGGGTTGGGGGGAGAGAGAGGGAGTGGTGTGGGAAATGAAAGAGAGGGGTGGTGGGGGGAGAGACAGGGAGGGGGTGGGGGTAGAGAGGGGGTGGGGGAGAGAGAGGTGGTTGGGCGGGAGAGAGGGAGGGGGTGGAGGGGGGTGAGAGGGTGGGTGGGAGAGAGGGGGTGGGAGAGACAGGTGGGGAGAGAGGGGTGGGGGGGAGAGAGGGAGGGGGTGGGGAGGGAGAGAGAGAGGTGGTGGGGGGGAGAGAGGGTGGGGGTGGGAGAGGCGGTGGGGAGAGAGGGGTGGGGAGAGAGGGGTGGGGAGAGAGGGTGGGGAGAGAGGGGTGGGGAGAGTGGGGTGGGGAGAGTGGGGTGGGGAGAGAGGGGTTGAGCGAGAGAGAGAGGGTGGGTGGGGGAGAGAGAGGGGGTGGGGGAGAGAGAGAGGGTGGGGGGTTGGAGGGAGAGAGAGGGAGCGCGTGGGGGGGAGAGAGAGAGAGAGGGTGTTGGGGAGAGAGAGGGAGGGGGTGGGGGGAGAGAGAGAGGGTGGGAGAGTGGGGTTGGGGGAGAGAGAGGTGGTGGGGGGGGAGAGAGGGAGGGGGTGGGGAGGGAGAGAGAGGTGGAGGGGGGGTGAGAGGGTGGGTGGGGAAGAGAGGGTGGGTGGGGGAGAGAGAGAGAGAGGGTGGGGGGTTGGGGGGA